>DWDU01002561.1:0-12604 GCA_018245575.1 Jemadia suekentonmiller
TTTGGTCATAGCGAATAAGGCCCCTGAAGCGAGTCGCTGGTTAAGAGTCACCACCGCGGCCGTGGCATGCGTGTGTTTAGGGTAAAATATCCCCAAGTCAGATGTACGTTTCCAATCAATACGTTCATATGTACTAAATACTAATGTATAAAATACTTATTGAACACTTTCCGGGCCGCGGTTTTCGGTCCAAAACTCCCATATTCGCTTAGTCAGTCATCGGTTTTTCGGCAGATATGACCAGCGGACTGCCACTTCAGCTTGCTTCATCCCTTGAGCTATGTCCATGACTGGTCCTTGTAAATGATGGTTTTCGTACAATGATGGTTTTCTACCTGTGCGTGTATAAAATTATAGATACCTTCTTTCTACATTACACATTTCGCTGACAACTCATTATTATATATTTTTTGCTGTATTTTATCATTTTCAATTACGTAACGTCTCATTACGCCTGTAATCACCGAAGAGGTAGGCAGAGGAATGTAGAACACTCCCACGTTTCACCAGTTACGATCACGTTACACTATGGAATAGGTGGTGAGTCTATTGCCACACACCGGGCACATATCCAAACTCCGAGCCACTACTAGACAATCTAAACTAGAAATATTTTGTATTGCCCAAACCGGGAATTGAACCCAGGACGTCCCGATAGACAGTCGCACTTGCAACCAACACGACCAACGAGACAGTGGTTTTCAATTACAATTATCTTAACGTCAAAATGATTAATAACACACCTAGATTCTATTTTAATAATGTAATATAATTTGGGAATTTGTGAAAATGTTTATTATATTAAATTTTGTGCAATTTTTTCAACGCTGCTAATAAGTCTTCAGAAAATAATAATCCTCGCGGTGATGTTTTTCCTTATTTAATTCAATATCTACATGTCGTCACAGAAGCAGCTGTAACATATGTTATAAAGACGCGTTTTGTGGCATACTGCAGTGTACTTTATTTAAAAACACTCGAGTGACCACACTTACCCACTTTCTTACGTTGTCAAAATTGCGAACAGGTGTAGCAAAAATGCGCATAGAGGTCATTCTCTATAAGCTATTAATAATATAGCCTGTGGTACTTTGAAATAATAGAATATTGAAGGACAATATATTAATACATATCATAGTTTCGTCTGTAACGGCTTAAAATGATTTCATCATGAATCATAATCCCAATATCAAAACTTGTCGCCCCACACAATAAATCTTGATATATTGCGATGAAGATGTTTAAATGTTTTTGTATATCCACTAGTAAACACATAATTACGTACGTACGCTGCTAACAGAGATAACTGGATTTTTCGATGTTCGGAGCGACCTCAACACACTAATAGTAACGACGGCCGAAGGTTGACGCAAAGCGCTGTACAATAATACGTGCCGCCGCGGCTGTACGAAACAATCGCTCGCATGAAAGAATTAAACACGTCGCGAGATTTAAATAGGCGATTGTTATCTCGATAATAAATACTAGCGGCTACCTACTAAATAAATACTTACATGCGTATCGGTCAGGCAGGAATGTACAAGGTGATTTATATATACGAGTACAACACTCATAATACGACGATATGTGAATGTTGTAGGCGATTGTGTGCACAGTTACATCAAGTGCTTTACTTTATGTGTTGTTTTTTAATATTAAAAAGCATGGCGAACGAGCAGACGACCCACTTGATGATAAATGGTCACCGTCGCCGTTGGACATTTAAATATTCAAACAGACATCAGAAGGGTTGCCAATGTGTCGCCTGCTATGTAAGAACTTTTAAACAAAACGTTCGAAGAACCCCGTGTCATAGAATGCCATAAACATATTAGCAATGTGTTAATAAATGTTGGAAAAACATTCAGGCACAAGTTCCAAGCTAAGATGGCAGACACCGGTGTACCTAATAACGGCAAGCTGATCACGACCTGACCGAATGTCGCGTACGAGATAAAGCAGGGATCAATTTGTAAAATTACTAGCAGATCCCACGGCGAATTGAAGGCCAAATGAAATTCATTCGCCGAGCAAATTGCTATTGTGTAAAATGTGTACAAGTCGCGCGGTACCGTGATGGCGTCCGTCGATTCTTATGATGTTTTATTTTTGATTCAAGCAAGATTAAGAAGTCTATTCAAACTTTTCATCGCGACCGGAGTTGACTGGTAGATAATGGTCACTTGGCATTGCGTCCGCCCTTTGTTATCAACAATAAACGATAAATAAATAATGTATTTCAGCCTGTACACTTTACTCACGTTTAGCTACAACAAACTCATTTAAAAACGCCCATGAATAAAAATAATCTATCAAATAGCACGGATGTTGCGTTCTACAAAAATTTTTACAACGTACACGCCACATACACTGACAATTGGTATGGGCTGCGTACCTAGCAGTACATGCCAATAGTCGAGCCTACTACCGATAGGTATGTACGCGGCTCACCGTACAGCGAGGAGGCTTTCTGTTGGGGACATTTATTCGGGGAATGTAATAAAAGTTGCGCGGAGACGAGCCGAGCGCGCACGTGACGCGCCCGAGAGCCCACTCACCAATTCCACACAGACACTATTTATTTACGCATGCCGCGCAGATGGCGGCGTTATAGCACCCTAATCCAACCGAATTCCGCTCCGCGTCGTAATGCCGAAAACGAATCTCTAAACTATTTCTTATGTACAACAATGGTCGAAGGAAGTATTTATTAGTTTGTGAGATTTGAACTGGTGATAAAATAATTTTATGTATAGCTGGCACCCGCGACTTCGTCTCTGTTATTGATGACATTAAATACATATTTCATGTTCAGAAAATGTAACAAATATCGAAAGCAAAGATACTTACATTGATAATCTTAAAAATCTCTAAAAATTTGACTGACTTATTAGTCGCTTGCCAATCGAAAGGTCCTGAGTTCAAATCCCGGGTCGGGCACTATCGAATTTTTCTAAATTAGATTTTATAGTAGCTCGGAACCTGGATATGTCCCCGGTGTGTGGCAATAGACATACCACCTATTCCATAATGGGACGTGGGACAGACGAAATGTTACGTTTACGCTAAAAATTTCATATACTTTAAACTTTAATAACTTTATATCCAAGAAGATATGGTAATATTTTTTTGAAGATAAGGACCGACTTTCTGAACAGTAAAACTAGACCAAATTATCGAAATCTATCCAGTAGTGGTTCCGTGATGCGCATGTTAGATATTATATTAAATATTTAATATGTATATCTAATAACAGTAACATCACCCCTATAGTCCCTGAAGACATAGGCAGAGGAGCGTAGTATACTTCCATGGTTCACCAGTTAGATTTACGTCCCACTATGGAATGTGTGGTGAACCTACTGCCATACATCGCGCACAAATCCAGATTTCGAGTCACTACTATAAAATCTGCATCTAAAAAATCCAATAATACGCGACCCAGGATTTGAATCTGGGACCTCTCGATCGGCAGTCGCGCTTGCAAGCAACACAACCGACGAGGCAGTCACAGTCTAACTAACTTCTAAGGAATAATTTTAGTATTTGTGTTACTTCAAAAAAAAAAATATTCTTATTGACGTTTCTGTCACTGGTGTTTTACAATATTTTATGTGGAATATAATGTTTTATTTATTACCATGAGAATAAAAAACAAAAAAAGTAACGAGGGACGTATGTGCAGCGGACCCGAAGCTGATTTCCCGCCAAAAAATAAGGTACGATAAAACAACCGCTAGCTAGCGTTTCCTGTTACTCTGGGTCTAATTTGATCTTGATATCTTGATATTAATGAGGCCACATTTAGGTAGTAAATAAATCGATGATCATTATGTCTAAATTATAAATAATAATATTCATTTAATTTATAAAGCACATTGTGTAATTTTTTGTGATATACCTATGTACGCGTGTATTTGTGTCATTATTATTTTTAATTAAATCACCAAGGAGTAATAGCACACTGTAAGTATATTCTATACAGCTAGAAGACTTGTTAATCGCCATACAGACTAAAAATTAACAAGTACGCTACAATTACATTCCTCATTATAATGCCCTTATCTCTCCAACGAATGTCGGTGCGTAATTTGAATGTAATTAAACGAGCCGAGAGCACAAGGCATAAAATTATTTCGCTAGTTTTTTTTCGTCCGCTAATAAGGCAAATAAGTTTCTCATATAAATTTATTAGTGCCATTACGTATATTCGCGGATCTTGACAGACGCTAATTAGAAACTTCGTAGGTACTGGTATACGCCACCCGAATACACTGAGCCATAATTAAAATGAAATAAATGGCTGTTTACGTACTATCAAAATTCATAGAATAATCTGTGACGTACTCGTCTTTATTTATATAAATATTCACGTGTCGTATTCAATAAAATTCGGTAGGGCTCGTACAGCATAACAATTAGACAGTATTTAAAGCCTTGGTACGCAGGTAGGGGAAAGCCGGAAGCTGATTGATTTATTGCGTCTGATAAAATTGCTATTTTTTATATTATTTGCTGATTGAATCAATTCACATTTGATCGGTCCCTTGAACAAGTGGTTAGTGGTCCAGACTACTGATTAGGGTGTCGAAGGTTCAATTTACACCCGAGACAAATTGTTGTTCTAGGTTTAGGTTTGAAATATATTTATATATGTGAGTTTAATAATGCTTTTTATGCAACATATAAGTCGTTTGGTTACCCTAGCACACAAGCTTTGCTTAGGTACAGTTTACAAGGCTATGTGTGGAGATGTCCCAAGGTATATATATTAGTGACACAGACATATTTAGATATTCTTTCTGTGTTTTACTGAAGTGTCACAATATGACGATGCTGTGACACTACCATAGAATATGATTGTGATGCAAGAATGCTTTAAGAAACATCATAAGCTCGATTTGTACATATATATTCGCTCGCTGTAATCAATATTATCGCGGCACCCCGACTAAGGATATATTAATATACATTTGCAGTTCAAAGTTTATAGCGCACGCCACAGAACTACGAGTACATGTTCTTCTTGGCACGTGTATTGCGTATATTTTAGTGTAAATCATTTTAAAATCCCGTTTGTAATTTAGTTCGAGTAAATTGCATAGTTTATGCTGTTTTCGATCTTCAGTTTGGTCCTGTTCGTATCGTGTTGTGTATCGCTAAAAGCATGTACGAGTACATTCGGAAAGGTGACACAAAGAGGCGGCCCGTGTGTCTAAACAAAAATAATATATCCCACGTCCGGTCGACTGTCGCATTCGTTCCACCTGCTAGCACTCGTCTCGTGTCCGTCGTTATAAAACGCAACAAACGGTGTAATATAAGTAAACGCTCAATAACAAACGTCATGTAAATCAATATAAATTAAGTAGGTAACCGGTACGAGAGAATTCCTACGCAACTCGACAATAATTTAATCTAAATTTATTCACGTGATGCCGCCGCTCAGAACAAAATAGTCGGCGGTACGTCCACGGGAGGAGCGGTTATTTGCGCCGCCGCGGTGGCCTCGAAGGGTGTACCTCCGGTTGTTTACATCGCGCCGCTACGCTCGGCGGTGACTCACCGACGGCCTGCCGCTCACCATCCGCCTTACATGCCACACCGACCGTTCTACCTTCAATTAATTCAATGCGGTACCCCATGCGACGTGGGTGCATACCCGTGGATCCGACAAGGTCGCAAACGCGGGGTCGTCGACCCGCACACGTAAGGGGTGTGAGAGGGAGAGCCAGCCGGTCGGTAAGCCTGCTCCACACGGACCCCCTCGCCTACGGCATTCCTAGGAGCACTTTATTGCACATAACGATCGCACAATGCCCAACTACGATTTCCGGAATTGCATGCCACTGCAACGATCTCATTCTTATATAGCTTAATATCGTCGACGAGATTCATGCGAATAATGGCCTCCAAGAAAATTTATGTATATTTTATTTACACAGCCTATTTGCTATTCAGAGCAACTGTATTCATAATAGCATAATTACACATATATGTATGTATAATCACTCGGTTAGAAATGAGGAATATAAATACATAATTTACTGACGAGAATTAATTAAATCAGCAAACAATCGAACAAATATAAACTCCATCATAATTCTCATTTGTAACGGCCTCATGCGGATTTCCCCCAGTCCGATGTAGGAAACACAACACTGGTGAACGGTATTAGGTAAGCAGTGGTGGTTTGCTGGCGAGCGCGCGCGGCCAGGGCTCGCTGCGGAATGCGCTCGGAATGCCCTCCGGTGCAGATTGCAACCTTTCACCAAGTCGCCGCCTGGTCACACCGCGCGGGGCCCGCGCACTCAACCGCCATCCTCTACCGGTTCTACGAACACCGCCCCTCGCTGCCTTGTTCCATCGCGTGCGCGTTGGCGGTAATAGCAATACACAATGTACCGTGTTTTTTTTAAAGCAATAGGCTGGCTACAAACTCGCCTGATGGTAACCGAGATGTAGCCTAGAATGTAGTACGCTTGCTCTGAAAGTGTCTGTTCAGTCTCGTCTTGAACAGTTCCAGGTACCTACTTATATAACAATCTAGCGGCTATAGTAATTAATAACGTTACTAAAATAAAAGATAATATTTATAGAACAATAAGTCCAATGAACATAGGCATTGACCAACAAGTACGCGTATCGGTAAATTTGTAAAACTTTAGTCGTATGCTGTACACAACTAAGACCTAGATAGATATGAATGCCTAAAAACAGAATGAACAAAGCCAAAAGAGGACAGCATGACTAGAGTTTTCAAATAACTAAGACATACATTATGAATAGACAAATCTAAAGCTTTGCCAACTTAACTTAAATAATATGAGTATTTAGTTACAAATATGAAATTTGTGAATTGATTCTATATAGATCCCTTTTTTACAAGAGTCGGTCAAGTTTGATTCCTCTCGCTTTTAATTCGTTAATCGCTCCTCGTCCGAAGTGAACCCTTATTTTGTCCGCTTTCAAATTACTGGTCATCGTCGGCTCGTTACGCATTTATTTATTCATCGAACTTGACATTCTTCAGCGAAATAATAAATGTCCATTGGAGTGTCCCATCCATAAAGCTTATCTTTGATATCTCTTTTCCGTGCTTTATCATAGTTTTATAAATGGAAGGATTACTTTGTTTACAACTGATATTAAAATTGTACGGATATACACACACAGACACGCACGCACGCACACACACGCGTAACATAACGTACGCCTGTATTTGTTGTCGTGTGTATTTCACCTGTTATGCTTCCGTCCAACCAAAGAATAGGGAGTGAACCTATTGCCACACACCAGGTCCAAAATTCGGACTTCCTACTCAGCGATCGTGTTAGGAGCAACTGATCAACGAGGCAACTTTCACTAACGAAACAGAATACATATATAGTTACGTACGTTTTATATCGGTACATAAATATTACGCGCATAACCAAGAACCTTTGATGATGTTACTCTATGAGTAATATAATCGTGTCATTAGAATATGTATAAAGAAAAAGTTGAGATCATGATATTCAGCAGTAGGTATGTCCACTGATGTTCCCTGAAAAGGCAACGACGCCAGCGCTGGTGACCGCGTGTTTGTATTCGCCTATGTGGTGCGTGACGTGTTGCCCACGCGACTTCATTTGACGCAATTTTATACGCACACGCTCGTGTACAATAAAATGTAACGTCCAATAAATTAAACATCAAAAGCATTGTCGTCTAATTATATAAAAAAAAATCGCCAGATTCGACATTGAACAAGTTCACGCATTCGAAACGAGTGAAATAAAAATGTACATCAGACATCAGTAACTGCGAACGAGGTGGGCACGCCATTATATGTACGTACCGGGCGCATTGTCGCTTGGGGATAAAAAGGATATGCGTTAATCCGGGGCGCTAACGACATCCGCAAATCGTAAGAGCCGCTGCAAGAATGGATACGGGCGCAGGGTGAGCGGCGGAAGGCAGAATCGGAATGTTGAATTAGTGGCGTGTGTTATCGCATTCGCTCGGAAATATAATAGAATAATCGTTTGTGGATAAAATCGCGCGGCAGGCGGTGCCGGCGGCCGGCGGGGCGCTCGCCCGCGCGGGCCTCTCTCTGCAAAACAACACTTGTTGCGGAAATAGCGACGAAAAGCGTTTGCTCGACGTGTCGCGACGTCACACGGATGCCGGCGCGTTCACCTCATTCGGCCATGTGCTCTCGTCGGTGTCACATTTGCAACAGTTATCCAATTCTGACCTGTACGCCCAAGGGATCGCCTATATACTTCCCTGACCTACGCTTGTATGCTTATCTTGAATGCATAGTATGCACAACGAACCCTGCGCAATAACGCAATAAAACCGAAATGTCGAGTAATGTCTAGGCATACGTACCGTTTGCGGACAGAAGGCCGGTAATTCATTGTACGTATGTCTATGTAGCTGAATACTTTTACGTAAACCAGTACAAGTAAACACGTCGAAAGTTACCCCAATTAAAATTCTTAAAAATCCGCCCGTAAAGTAATCCGACAATATTGTTGCATTTCGCTCACTAAACATTGCATATTATTCTGGGCCGACGAATCAAAACAAAAAGACTTTTGGCCTCATCAAACAAGATAGTTACGTAGTGTATGCGAATCGCGATAAAATTAGCCGATACACTGACATTGAACGCAAAAACAAAGTGGAACGAAGTTCGCGCATGCGCTCAGGTAGTAGTACAGTGTAATGTAGGGCAATTTTAGCAATGCGGTTACTTTTAACAACGTGAGTATGCGGGCGAGAGGCCCATATCGGGGGCCCCGTTTAAATACTCACTATTCAGGTGCCCGCCACGCTAATTGTGACGAGCGGCGGGAGGACGACGGGCAGCGTTCGTCGACCGCGCCATCTTCGCATCATCACCAACACTATCCGCCGAGGTTGTTACCCGCAGCGGCCCCGCGGGGCTGCGTGCTCTCGCCCAGCGCTCGCTGCAATGTCCACTTTGAATCACTCCTCATACATTGCTCACAACGTCACTCTCAAGTAAACAAGATCATATAATCTGTACGCTCAATGAACCGGTAACGAGGGAAATATCTGTTTTCGTGAAACGCAAAAGTAAATTTATTACCACGTGTCACGTACGTGATACAGACAGCAAAACAACATTTTTTTTTAAGGATTATTTGTCCGATTGCATGTATGCACGTTCGATCATCAGTCAATAATAGATGTGCCGATTTGGATATAATTTGATGTGGTGATAACGTAGTATTAGGGTCAAACCATAGTTTTTGCGATGGTAATAATATATAATTTCCAGGGAACATAGAACAAACATACAGACAAACACTAATAACGTACATATGTATTAAACTTTGAAGCTATAATCGCTTAACTGGTACCAAGTAGCGAGAGATCCGTTGTTAAATGACAAGCGTTAAGTGCATAACATCAAAGAAAATCCAAAGTTGGAAGCTGTATTAACATAATTTATTAATATGTATGTTAATTTGTTATTCTTTTCAATCAAGTGAATTCTGATAATGACAAAGCAGTAAAATTATGCTACATTAAGTTCGCAAACGCACACAAAATATGTGATATTCATTGTTTTTAGTCTCAGTAATTTTTTAATAACGAGTGTATAAGTACACTAAGGTACATCATTGGGCTTTAGTATTGAATCTATAACACTGGAATGTGCGTATATAAAACTACAAATGTAAAAACTAGGTAATGATGAAGGATATCAATAAAAGTTCATCCAACTTAAATAATCAATTTTTAATAATATTTTCGTGTTCTTGTTATAAGTCGTGTTGGGCCAGAGAAAGAATACAGCCCTCAAACCCATGTTGAGTGAAGCGAATAAACCTGGCGCTTGCTGAACATAGTATAGCGCAGCCGACCTCGGCACGGCATTGCGCTGGCTGCGGACCGGCAGCTGCGTAGGTGTAGCGAGAAGTAGTGTTCTGCGATCCCCTACCGGCATGCTCAGCGTGGGAAATAAGGACAAGAACACACAAGGGGAGGTCTGTGTTCAGAACATGAACGCGCTGATGATGTTGGATATTTATAATAAAAATACAACCAATAATAAATAATTGAAAGTTGCTTATATTATATTGGCAACACCACAATAAAGGAATCATACAGAGAATTTAAAAAGTAATAGGTACTTCTTAGCCAAGCTCTTTTCGTTGACTGAACTATTTCAATTATCAAATATACAACTACTTATTTAGCTTTTAGCGAGTACCCATGATATTTACAAATAATTTATTTGGTATTTACAGTTTATTTATAAATCGGAAATCCCTTCCCAGTCGCTCTCAACACATCGTACGCTCCACCCGTCGTATTTCACAACGGACATCTAGCGAGCGTAAATAAATACGGTGACAATAAATGACCACCTGACGAAACACGAGCGTGTCTTCACGTTGCAAAAACAAAACACGAGTTTCGGACGGCGGATTGGATCGTCGCTGAGGAGGAAAACTTAAAAACATTGCATTTTTATATCAATAGGTTCGCGTTTGAACTGCAATCACCTGATGGAAAAACAAAATGCATTTAAAATAAAGTTTAAGTAGATACGATGTGTTGTACGTACGCAACGCGCAAAATGGCGATATACCGGAGTACGGTTTGAACAATTGTTTTTAATGTAGACACATTTGTAACATTTATGTCAACTAAATACATAATACAGTGCCTGGCACGAGAACTTTCTTATGTCCGTCAGAGCTGGCGCGGACAGTGACAAAAGTTGACGACACGTGTCTAGGGGAAGTCTGGGGCGGCCTGGTACTTTTCAAAGTTTACGTTGTCGTGACTGATCTTGTCGACGTCTAAGGCGTATATGATAGATCCTTATTTGTAAAGAATGTTTATAATTTCCTTATCTGATTACAGCTATCTGATTTGAGAGCTAAAATGTCATGGTATTGTATACTAAGAGTGGATTAGTGGTATAATTTTAAAATGAGATACTACACTAGTATACCTCATTAGGACAACACAAATTTAATTAAGTGCAACAGACTTGGATGACTGCCATTTTAAAATTTAATAATTCGCAAAACGAAAACAATGATTGGGGTGACTGCCAGGATTTGGACAATCTTTATCCAAATAACGGTCCATTCTAAGAGGGACACAAAATTCAAAAGTGTACAGAGTTAAAAGAATCGAGTTATTGAAATTTCGTTCGCTTCTACTGCACTGTTATTTTAGTAACATTAATTGTGATACTTGACATTTTGTGTTGCCGGGGTTGCTGAGTGAATACAATATCGTCTTTTAAAGAGGGCTCAGTTTGGGTGGCGCGAGAACTCGTTGCTGTTTTTATTCGTCAGGAAATCTCTTAAAAATTAACACGAATCTCAAGGTATAATCGAACAGAACAAATCAAGCTTAATAATAATTAATTATGCGAAGATGTTTTAGTCTTAGAATTTACAGCAAATACGAATTTAACGAAGCGGCTATTGTGAAAGTATTTATTGAAGTGGTTGTCGCTATTACGCTGAACCAAAGCCGAAGACGTTGGTACGAGGAACGTGAGATTAATATGGTAGTGGGCAGGTCATGTGGCGCGGAGAGCGGACAATTGGTGGACCAACGCACTATCTCAGTGATGGCCCCGACAGAGATGGAGATCGGTAGGCAGAACACTAGCCCGATGGTCGGAGCATAACACGACAATAGTACAGTCGCAATGGATTCGAACAGCATAGGACCAAAGAATGTGGCGCAACAAAAAGGAGGTTTATACCCAACTGTGGGGAGATACGCACTGATTGGATTGGATTGGCTATTGTGATTTCATCTCGTATTGTGATTGTAGACATACGTGTATATTATCATTTACGCCAGTGTCAGTGTATACATAAGCGCAATGAATTTCTTTAATAATCTCACATTAATTCAAACGATGTTATGGTATGGTATATATTACGTAATAATTGAGCAGACACTTAACGAAGTGTAGCGTCGCCGATGGATAGGCAGAGCCGCTAGAGCCGATGTACAACCCCATGACCTATTTCTCATTATTGTTTAGAAAATAGGACAAGATAATTTTAACTGCGAGCCGCTTGGCCGTCTATTTCTTTCGTCGCTTGTAATTATAAAAGTAAACAGTACTGCGAACACAAATAGAACTCACATGATATAGATTATTTTAAGGCGCTTGTAGCATACATATATATACCTACAATTACAATTCGAAATAATTACATGCAATAAATTGATTGCTTCGTAGATAGTGGTTGCCAGCGAGCCTGCTGATCGAAAGGTCCTGGGTTCTAATTCTAGATAGGATACAATCGCAATTTTTTAACTACATAGAATTTCTAGGTAAGATTAGGTCGGAGTGTGGATATGTGTCAGGCGTTTATGGCAATAGGCTCACCATCTGTTCTGTAGCGGGATGTAAACATAACTGGTGAAACGTGGAAGTTTACTACACTCTTCTTCCTACCTCTTCGGTTATTACAGGCGTAATGCTACCTACATACAATTATGTCGTAATATATCAATCGACACATCTAAAAATAAGTATTCTGTGATAATACTCTTTGTGCATCGGGGTTAATAAAGCCACGAGAAGGAATGAACTATC
>DWDU01002562.1:0-12603 GCA_018245575.1 Jemadia suekentonmiller
GGACGTAAACGTAACTGGTGAAACGTGGGAGTGTTCTACACTCCTCTGCCTACCTCTTCGGGGATAACAGGCGTGATTTTACGTTTTTTTTTTTAAGTCTGTGATATTTTGAGGATATAAAATTGCTTTGTTATATTACTAGACTCTTTTCAATAATCTTCTGAGAGAGTTGTTTAATAAAATAGGGGCAAGTATGAACATACAATACTTTTATTTTTATCTGGGAAACAAACTTCTTAATTTACATGATAATATTTAAAAAAAAATACGAAAAGTCAGCAAAATGTCAACTAAAAAGAGTAACAAAATTAAAAATTGTAGCAAATAAAAAGTATTTTAAAAAGCTTGCAAATTAACACTGTCACCCGTCGGGCGTCACCTTTTCATATTATACAAGATCAAGTCAAACCACAGCTGTTCGTGCGGTCAGAGTTACAGTATGCGGATTTCGAAATCGTGAACTGTGAATGCGGTTTCGCTGCAACTATGGTTAATGGTGAATTCGTGACATATAAGTGACGCTCGTTACAAAGTCACGAGTTGCGAACCCTCGATATAATAAACTGTAGCAGTAGGTATTACCGATTTGTCACCAAATAATACATTGTAATTATATTGTACATTTTTAGCAAGTGATATATAGACAGCGGAAGCACAATAATATGCAGATAATTATTAAGGGAACTGAAAATTGATGTTATTCTTTTGTCTAATTCAATAGTAACAAAAAAATAATTTCCGACCGGTTTGGAGAAATATGGACTTGATATGAGAAATTGATTGTACGAAATAAACATTATAACAATTATTTTTTAATCAACCCCATTGTTTTGAATCGTTTTGGTCACCTATAATATAATTTCTTTATACTGGATCAAACAAAATCATATTTTTCATTAAATTATTCACAAGGTAGCATTTTGGGTACGGACAATTTTTTTCGATCTTTCGTTCTATGGAAAGTGTTGTAACTGTAACGATCGGAGCAAATTTTAATCTCATGATGTAATATCCGGCGAGCCAGGTAGGCGAGGCAGTGCTGCCCACTTCAATCCATTTATACTTTTCAGGGCTTGTCTTCCATAGTGCGGTCTTACATTATTTTGTTGAATAGAGCAGAATCGTATGTGTTGGTTTAGAATCAATGAGCATCTTTTAATGAAAAAATAGAGAAGTCAGTAAGGTAGGTTGTAATCTCACGCCTGTATTCCCCAAAGAAGTAGGCAGAGGAGTATGGTACACTCCTACGGTTCACCAATTAAGTTTACGTCTCAACATGGAATAGCTTATTATCATACACCGGGCACAAATCCAGACTTTGAGCCTCTAGTAGAAATTTTCTGTAAAAATCCAATAGTACGAGTATAAACACATATATAAATAGGTGATAAAAAAATATTTACGAATACATGTGCAGATACGAAATTACTTGCAGGCTGCAAAATTATTTCTCACACATAGCTGTGAGTATCCTCAAATACGCTCGAATATAAATGTTGACGGGTTGCAGTGAATACATAGAACCGAGTTGTTTACACTACAGAAACTTCTAGAATATTAAACATACACTTTCAGTAGCCTAGCACCTACTCCGTAGGGCATAATGCGAAGTTTCTGGATTCTTCTCATTTTGAGTGCAAGTTTATTTGAAAACTCGAGAATTGCGAAAAGTTGCAGTTGCAACTACTGGCAGGAAATTACGGATAGGGCTATTCGGTGAATTACGACCCAGTGTATGCACTTATTATTTAGAGGATGTGCCAATATGCTCGTATACTAACACTTAGAGTACATTTTTCTTATGAAACAAGAGGATTTAATTTGAGGATTTTAATGGAAAATAAAAATAAAACGTGCGTCGAGATAAAAACTCACGAATGAAGTTTTAATTTTGCGTTTTCAATTTATATAAATGAAACACCTATACGCTTATAAGTCATTAATTTAATCTTAAAAAATAATAAAAATCAAAAATATGCTGCATTTGTATTTTTGAACTTTGATATTGATTGACGTTTCTCTATCATTAGCGCGAGCCTACATTCACACCAGTTTATGTATTTTCTATCTCTGTTCAGAATACTGTCGGTACGGAAAAGCATTAGCTCGTATCTCGAACTAATAGATATCTTAATCCAGTGGGCGTCGTATTCGTGTTTTCTATATAATACAAAAAGAAAACAGTTAAAACTCCAAGAAAAACAAAGTGGAAGTAAACATTGCACTCAAACATTATCATTCATATTTCTATAAAGCATTTTTCTTATTGATTGATAACACCAGCAACATACATTCCTTGGCGTCCCATTCGATATTTTGTGATAGATTTCCAATAGGTAAAGCCATTAACCAAAAAAATATACCAATCGTAATAAACCAAAACGCCTCCATATATTCTCAACACCCAAGGGTCTAGCCAAACAAAAACATATTATTCATTTTCCCCCGTGTTAATATTAATGATGGCATTTGTCAATATCATGCGCAAGCCGTACACACCCTTAAGGCTTACACGCTACGGATTAAAATCGTGTATACTGGTGTGCTGTGTATTCAATTTTATGTATTGCTCTGAATTAAGCTTACCTGATTGGTTTTGATCGTACACGTGTTGTTAGTAATGATTATTTATAAGTTATTCATAAAATTGTTGTTCGACGCTATTGTACTGAGTAACGAAAGTAGAGAACGAAAATTAGAACAATCGAAACAGTGATCATAAATATGGCAACATATTCTTACAAAGTATATGTAGGTGTAGTTGTAGGTAGGTGTAGATTAATCGACTATGCCCGATTAAAACACTACACTTATTTATTAAATTGTACTTGAATATGTTTTTATTCGTCTGCCTTTCTTGACAACTCAAAAGTCAGGACCTGAGCTTGATTATCTAGTTATTTCTAGGTATGATCTTATATAGTTTAGTTGTTTGTTTTGTGCTCTTCATAATGTTTTGTTGTCGTGTACAAGATACAGTAATGACAATAAAAATAACTAAATGTGATATGAGCATACTATATAAATATCACTGTACATATATAAAGTATAAAAAAGTATGTTCTTGTATTTGTGACTACCTAATTTGTTCGCTCCCGAATTATATAAGTATGATTATATATAAGTAATTATAATTGTTACGATATAATTATACAATCTTAACATAATGCCAAAGGAGAGAAAGATGATTCCGTTCATTCACGCATCTTACTAGAGTAAGCGAAGTCGATTTTCATTGAAGCTTGATCGAGGTATAATGGAATCAATTACATGAACAATTTCAGATAATGTTTTGAATTTACTACGTTATTATTTAAATGTCATCAGTATCAAAAGCACACATGCGATATATTTTGCCGAAAAACCATTCATTAATTGCTGTGAGTGCTATTATCGGCGAAAATGTATCGATAGTCGGCAATGTATAACAAAATTTTTATGTAACCTGTATTGGGTTTGTCACCTCTGTATAGTGAGTGACGTACGTGTCCTTCTAACGCTGATTTCAATACTTATTCCGTAATCTCATCATCTTCATTATCAGCATCATCATTATGTCTTATTATTTATCACGCATTATCATTTTTATATCAGTTCATAACACAATACACTATTTAGGTGGAAATATATTTCTTCTCAAAGGAAAAGTATTCAAGTTGGAGTCTCCGGTCTAGTTATAATAATCAAATAAAACGGGCAATTATTATGATATTTATAAATATCGTTGATCAGAGTCTGTTAAACAATTTTTAAATAATAAATCAGAGACTTCAAATATAATATATTAGTAAAACTACTAAAAATTCAGACAAAAGTCAATTGATTGTTTTTCACTCATGCTTAGCGGAGCGGGTGGGAAGAGGGAAGTCTCCAACAGAATTTATCGAAAAAGTTGACGGTCCAAGCTTTGCGAGCAAAAAACAATCAAACCAGACGCTTATTGACAACATTCTACGAACTTGTGGGAATTAATCAAAGAGAGAGCCTTGTTATTGGTGAATCGCAATGGAATCAAATTTCACGATAATATGATTCGTCGAGCATTTTAGTAACACATAAAATTGTTCGTTTTTAGGGCGTTTGCGAGCGTAACTGCTGAGTGGTCTTGGGTTCGATGCCCTTGTCCGGGTGTTGTTGGATTTTTCGAAATTATATTTTCTAGTTGAATTTTCTAGTAATGACTCGAAGTCTGGGTTTATGTCCAATGTAAAGCAATAGGCTCACCACCTGTTCCATGGTGGGACGTAAACATAACCGTTAAAACATGGGAGTGTAATGCGCTCCTCTGCCTATCTCCTCGGAGATTACAGGCGTGAAGTTACGTTTTACTTATATAATTATTTAATTTGATTGGGAAGATATGTCGGATATTCGTATTATAGGCTATTTGTGGGTCTTAGATAGTTAAAATTACGGTAATAACTATGATCTAAAATCACACCTAATTACTTTTACAGAATTTTCTTCAGTCCGGTACCCTTAAATCACCAGAAACATCGCATAACATCGAAAGTACTAGAAAATATTCAACTTGTTAAAGTTAATTTATTGTCCAGAAGAAATTGAGATTTATTTTTATAAAAAAAGGAAATTACTTTTCGTCAACCAATTATTTAATAATTGGAGGGAGGAATTCTAAATTCAATTCAAATTTAATTTTATACATATCATATTACATCACGTGATTCACATCATTTTGCTGTACCTTAATGATGTCTGAATGAAATAAGGGCAGAAAGTAATTATTTTGTATTTCATGCCATTATTCTGGTATAAGGCGTAATTTGAAACAGATATATATTTAAATATGACAAGCAAAAACGTTATCAAAGCTAAATAATCTTAACGTATTGAGACACTGATAACAGGACTGCATGGGATTTTTGATAGGAGTCTTTTTGGTTGTAGGATTGGATTTTGGTTGTAGGTTGTTTTTGGTAGGTAAATTTTTGACATAATGACACCGGAAATAAAATTCATCTTGGAGTAAATGAAAGTAGCGGATTATATTAAATGTATAATGTAATAGGGAAAAATATTTAATTTAAATTTGCAAATCCTAGTTTAAAAATGAAATTCAAATACGCGTAGATCAATTTGCCATAAAGGAACAGGTGGCGTTACTTCGTTCCGCTCCATTAGCCATTTTGTTCTCTAGCGTCATTGTTAGGAAAAACCTGTTCGAATTGACTTAGAAAATTGGTTTGGTTCTTCAAATATATTTTGCCATCGTTTGCAGTACGAGGCATATTTCAATCTACATGGATGGTTTAGAAAATGTGGTGGATTTTTATTTTAGTAAAAATCTTTATACACATATAAGTACGGTCATAAATGACTGCCTCGTTGATGGTGTTGAGAGGTTGAGTGAGAGGTTCTGGGTTAAAATTCCGGTCTTGGCATTATTTGATTTCTTAAAGATAGATTATCTAGTAGTGGGTTGGAGTAGGATTTGTGTTTGGATTTGTAAATGTAACTAGTGAAACGTGGGAGTGTACTAAACTCTTCTGCCTATCACTTCGGGGATTACAAGCATGTTACATTTTTTTTTGTTATGTTTACTGACAAAAAACTAATCTGAAACTCTTACGTATCATAAAAAATAACTTATTTAACACATTCTACGAGTACAATATACAGGACAAGTAAATGTCAAAACTTTTCAAATGCAGTTTTGATTACTTTCGAAATTTTCTTGTGGAGCTTAACCAAAGTTATGAACATCTAGCAAGGGCGCGTAAATATAAAGTTTTTGCGAACAAATATTATATCTAAACTAACTGAACTACAAAATCACTATAGAACAAACAACAAAATATATGCTAAGTGCGAGTTGATTCTATGCAATATGGGTTTTGGCGAAATACTTTGACGAACTTTATTTTCATATTGTTTGTTGGTACCATAACATCACGCCTATAATACTCGACCAAGTATTCAGAGGAGTAAAATTCACTCCCACGTTTCACCTGTTACTTTACGTCCCACCATGGAAAAGGGGATTAGCCTATTGCCATACACCGTGCATAAGTCCAAACTAGAGCCAGTGCTAGAAATTTCAACTAGAAAATCAAAGTTAAAAAATCCTATAGTATCCGACCTAGGAATCGAATCTAAGCCCTCTAATGATTATAATTTGAGCTATGTACTTTACAAAGACAATATTAAGTCATGATATCAGTTTCTTTAAAGTTTAAGTATTTCTAAGTCTGGACTCATAGTTGATAAATTATAATAATAATACCTTGAGGCAACACTCAAAGCCCTACGATGCGGAGCCCTGAAATTCGGTAAAACTTGTACTATGATAACAAAGCAATTACCATGAAACAACACCAACAACAAAATAGCGAAATAGTCAAGATCGGTAAACACTGAACAACTGGCCAATGGATTAATCACTTTTTATGAAGACTGACGCTGCCTTTAGACCGCACATCTTTTGTGCGATTGCGATTTGCGATTGCGATTGAGATTTTGAAGTTTTGTTTGCGATTTTTAACTATAACACAATATCTCACGGAGTTAATATAACTACTTGTGGACAGAAAAGCTTCCATTGTCCTCCAGTATGGTAGATGCGGATTCTAAAAAGTCAACCTCCGATTCAGTGGACCTGACATTGATCCAGTACCTAACGGCTTACAATAATAGTCGCGACAATAAAAGTACAACTTTCCATAATGGTCGTCAAACGTGATCAGAATATGGTAAACTAAGAAGAAGAATATGGAGTAACATTAATACCGGCTCTAATAGTTTATTCACAACTATTTGAGGAACTACTCCTTGCAGGTCGACACGTTTACCGAAATCGTTTATACTATAGACTGCGAAAGAGTAGAATTTCTTGCCGGCTTCTACTTTTGCCGATTCGAACAAACTTGAATTATTCAAGACAAAGGTGAATAGGCACTTTCTAGGTAAGCGTGCTACACCCTAGGCTGCATCTCGCTTTCCATCAGGTGAGATAGCCTATTGCTAAGTAAATGAAAAAAAAAACATTAGTAGCAGATGAATATGGGCGAGAGCAGACGTTTATCACTGCTGCCTGTCAGTCTTCAGAAAAAGCGACTTAAGCAAGGAATTAGGAACACCTCTAAGGTTAATCTACTGGGCCATATGTTTCACCAGCGTTATGTCCAGTAAATTAATTCTCCCATGTTAACATCCCTAATATATGTATCCTATGATCTTTTCCCTCCGTGCGGGACCCTAAAATCCATATAAATCACCGTGGAAGGTAATTTTGCCGTAAATAAAGCGACGGAAGAAAAAGTTGGGCACAATTCTTATCGGATCTTAGTATTTCGTTGGAAAAGTCGAAATCGTGTTGCCGTAATAACGCCTCGATTGATGCTAGCACGGATATGCTGTTTTATGACACGCATTTGTGTCATAGCCGCCGAAGCATAAAATGCCATGATAAACAAATTTTCTTTTGGTGATAGCAATAAATCGAAAATGCGACAATTCTCAATTTGGCAAAAATGTTATAAGTGACAAATGAATAAAACTGTATTATTGCTAAAGTAGTTGGAAATGCTGCTGTTGAATTAGAGGTTTCTAGACTCCTCCGTCCACCTCTTCGGGATTACAGGCGTGATGTTACAGATTATTTCCTTCACTGGTTACATGTAATACATTTTCAAGTACTTGGTTAACGTTAAGGTTGGATTATTGGTTACATAAACCTTTTACTCATGCACATTGCGAGCGACAACCTAATAGCCTTACTGCCCTTTGAACTGGATGCCCATAGTTGTTGCATATTAATGCTTCATCGCGTCATCTTCGAGGGTGATGGACTATGAAACGCGTTAATGACATTGTTTTGTTCATTGGGTCACTGCATGCAAGTCATTGAATTGAAGAGTGAACGTGGGCGCAGTTCTTATTGAAATGAAATGGAAAATTTCCAAGTGCAAATTTACAAATTTAATCCAAGATTTCTTTCTCAATTTACAAGTAGTTTCCGTCTTTGAATAGATAACAAAAAAACTAATTTAACCAATTTTTTATACAAAACTTTATTGCTCTATAAAAGGTTATCTAAATGATAAAATCCCTTAGGGGTGACTAACCTCTGCCAGGGTTTTGTATGGTATTTTCAGTATTAACCACAGAAAAAAATATTTCAGTAGTTAAAACTGCGGTGAACAAGGAAACTGATTTAATGTTGACATACACGAGCCGAGTTGTCTTGAGGCCGCCCATTCTCATGTCATGATTACACCTTATTAAAAAGTGTGTTGAGATCCTTTTCTGTCGGCTTTTATCTCATATTGCAACCCTGCAGTATACAGCGTATGTAGCGATAATATGTGTTATTTTTACATTAATTAGGTGAATGTAATGTACTTTAAACGTAATTTCACACTCGTAATTTCACAAGAGGTAGACAGAGGAGCGCTGTACACTCCAACGTGTTAATATTTTACGTCCAACCATGGAATAGGGGGTAGATCTATTGCTGTACATCGGGTACAAATCCAGACTCCTAGCCACTATTAAGAATTTTAAGTAGAAAATCCAACTTAAAATAATCCAATAGAAGCCGACGCGTAGTAACGCAATCAATACATTTCCAAACGAAAAAAATAAAGTCAGTTTTCTACCCTTATTATAATTTAAAATTTTATATGTTAAATGTCAAGATAAAGTAACATTGCATCGTAGAAACAAACTTACAATTACACAAATTATGAACGAAACACTTTTAAATTGAAGGAATGAAGGAAGGAATAAATTAAAAGAAAATTGGATTCATAAATCTGTCAACAATGTACAAGATTATAACGTTGAAAATTAAAAAATTAAAATATCATCATTATCATCATCAACATCAGCCTATGAAGGTCTACTGCTGAACATAGGCCACCCTAATCGGCGCCACTCCTCCAGGTCCTGAGCCTTCCGAATCCAGCAGTAGCCCGCTGTTTACTTCAGGTCAGACCACCTGGTAGGAAGGGGAGGGCGAATGAAAATATAAAAACACATTTTTAAAAAGTCTGAGAATCTTATACAAAGCGTGGTAGTGAACAGTCCTGTTCCCACTGTTCAATGTGGTTGGCAGACGACATAAGCCAACTCCATTCACATTGAAACAAACTACGAGTAGATACGAATAGTTTTCGTAGAGAGAATATATGTAGTTAAGGTAAGCCAAGCGAAGATATCCACAGTGAAATGTACTCTAAAACCATTTAAAATGTATATGGACCGGAATAAAAATTCCTTAAAATAAAAATCTCACTACTATGAGGTCAATGTCCGCCTGACAGGACGACCATTAACTGGAACTTTTTATAAGCGTTTCACGCTCCGGATTAAACATTTACGAAAGCATTATATTATGTTTTTTAATGTATTTTTTTTAGATTTATGTCAGTAATATAATAATGTATTAATGGAATAATGTAACATACGATCGGATTATTTCACTAACGAATTGGAAATAGCCTGTACTGACAATCGCGAGGTTTTACTCAATAAGTAAATATGAAAGAAAAAAATAATAAAATATTGCACCTTTATATGGGTATTTTTTGGGTCAAATTGCACAAACTGATGGATAGCTTGCATTACTTTTAACACAGTCTAGTGATGGGTTATGTTTTAATGAAAAACAAGTTTAACGGTTATTTTACGGTGTTGTTTGAAATTTTCATGGTTATGATCATTTTACACTTTTTAATCATAAAATTGGTCTATTGACACAATACTCGTAACTTAATAAGACCATTTCTGACCATAAGTATATTTATATATAGCTTTAAGTATATAAGTAAGTAATATCTTATTTAGCGATCCTTTCTATGGTTATATAAAACTATTGACTGCCTCGTTGGTCGAGTGGTTGTAACCGTAACTGCTGATCGAACAGTCCTGTGTTCGAACCCCGGGTTGGGTACCATTGGATGTTTATAATTCATATTTTGTAGAAGTGCCTTTGAATCTGGATTTGTGCCCGGCGTATAGCAATAGGCTCACCCTCCTTTCCATAGTGGGACGTAAACGTCTGACTGTACAATACACCTCTGCCGACCTCTTCTGGGATTGCAGGCGTGAATGTAAATTTTTTATAAGAATAAATAAAGAATATACGTATTGTTAATATATACATACCGTTCTTATGACCATAGTATCCGGTGCCGGAGGACGATCCACTGCCGGTGGACGAGCCCTGCGGGGGATGCGCCTCGTCGTCCACCTCGAGAGGTAGCGGGTTCGATTCCATCGCAGTTAGACCACTGTCATCACTTCAACACACACTAACCACACACCTCACTTCACTGCTTTGTACCTGGAAGGAGAGTTTTTGATCAATTATCTCACTAAATTGAACTTGGTGTGCGAGTAGAGGGGATATTTAATGGTAAATGTTCCTTGTAATCATCATTATCAGCCTTTGAAGGTAGACTGATAAACACAGGCCTCCTGCTGTCCACCTCGCTCGTCAGACCACCTAGCAGGAGAGCGACCTAAGCTCCTTTACCGAGACGTGGTCGCCACTAGGTGACCTTTCTTCAATTTACTAATTTTATACAGAGATATTTTACTAATTACGTCAACATTAATATTTCTTATATTAAATATATTTGTTAGATATTTCACACTCGGCACCCCCTGTATATTACGTAAGGATCGCACCGTGATTTTATGATACCTAATAATCGGTAACATAATTATTTTGCAACATTTTTCTTCCTGCCGACAGTTGTCGAGCCGCGGTTATTTTGTACTTAAGACGGTGAAAATTTCAAGACACTCCAATTCTTTTGTACAATCTGCGCGCTCTTATTGAAGGGCCGTTCGTTGCGTTAAAATTCCATTCGACGTGTAATAAAAGATTCGGCCTTTTACGACTACATTTGTAAACGTAAAAATACTGTCGCCGGCCGCAATATTTACATGGAGCTCGTAAAATTGTGGAGGGGAAAAATTTTTAAAGGAAAAAAGTTCGGATAATGGAAAATTTACAAACGTGTTCATATTTATTCCAAAACAATCTTATTTCACATTTTTGACACTGTTTTACTGGTTACTAGAATATTATTACAAATATTTTTTTTAATCTGTTGTCTAATTATATTATTACAATATATAAATGTCTTGGGACACGGCTCCACTTGACCTCAAATTATTCAGATCCTCTCTGATAGACAGCTAATACATAAAATATACACTTAGACTTGTTTTACACTCAGACGCAAAATAGATATCAGTGCTCGTCGTTCAAATAAATAAATAAATAAATATTTGTATCCGACGGGGATTGTATCCGTAACCCTAGTACCAGTCAGAACCATCAACCACCGATCCAGCGGACCAACCAAAGATACTTTTGTGTCGGTTAATAATAATAAGACCTATATGCTAAGATTCTAGACGCTGCAGTCTTATACAAAGTCAATAATATATCGTTTGCTGCGTCTAAATTTTGTGCATTTAATTATAAGCTTTATGTTTTTCCGATAAACAAAAAAATAGGAAAACAAACCGCTAGAGTCTATGTCACGTTATGATTATAAGAAAGAATATTTTGCAATTGTTGAAAACCAAAAAAAAAGTAAATGTTCATCTTGTTTGCCCCGCAATAAATTAATAAAGGCCTGTTTAGGAAATAACCTATTTTCGAGTTACTTTCGTTTACTTCTCACCCAAAAGACTATGATCTACCACTGCGGGTGAATCTACAAACGATAAATATTTTTACCTTTAAGGAAACCATTAACAATACTTCATTCCACATAAAAATATATGAAGTAGTACACGCCTATTATCCCCGAAAAGTTAGGGTTAGGAACGTAATACATTCCTACATATTACCCCGAACGTAGGACCTCTCGATCGACAGTCCTACTCGCAACCCCTGGACTAAGGACGCAGTCTACAAACACTTAAGAAATATCACTGCTCCAAGCTAAGACTACTCGAACGTACGTCGGTCGCTAATCGTTCAGCGCTAGTGATAGAGACAGCCCATTAATAAAGACTAAACAAAAATAAGCAATCTATTTTCATTAGGAACCATGGGATTACACTGTCAAGTCTTCTCTTGTACCATTCTTTTGTCCTCTACAAATACTCCATTATTTCTAATTCAAAAATAATTTTCTTGTAAGAATTACAGAGATAGCTCAGTGGCTTGAAATTCGACCTCTCACTCCAAGCGCCCCGTTCAAATACCGTTCATCCATTTATGGCCAATACCTGATAAAACGGATGTACTAGCAGAAACCAGTAATACAGATATGGATATTCTGGTATCATCTAACACTAAACTGTATCTTTATATCTCTACGTAATTAATAATCGAAGACAAAATACTACTCGCGTTCCGCATTCGAAACAAATTCGATAATTCAGCTTATATAATGTGCCCTAGACGTCGATTTCTACAACAGAAATAGAATACCATGTATATTTTTTTGCACATTAAAAAGAAGCATACACTGCGAAACGACCGTTCATTTTTAATATAGAAGAAGGAAATATCCATGACATAGCCATTACGAATTTAATTAAACGTAACATCACGCCTGTAATCCCCGAAGAGGTAGGCAGAGGAGTGTAGAACACTCCCACGTTTCACCAGTT
>DWDU01002563.1:0-12603 GCA_018245575.1 Jemadia suekentonmiller
TAGTGTCTGGAACATAGCTTTGCTTTACTAGATATAATGCGAGATGTTTAATTACAGAAATTATCTGATAGGACAAATATATTAATAGTTAAATTTACGCATTATTAGTGTTATATTATAAGATTATTGACAGAACTGCAGGAATAGGAACTGTTGGTAACATTAGCCCGGTTTACTACAAATCAGACGCGTAAGACACCGCGTAAAACATCCGAAGATCGAGCTTAGTCTTAGTAACGTGCTGTTGGAAAGGTCGATGTTCAGTAGTGGATCGAAATAATGAGAATGACGATGAAGGGGCAAGTCGCGAGCGGCGAGGCGGGCGCGCGGCTCACCCGCGGTAGATGTAGCAGAGCAGCGCGAGCACGAGCAGCGCCAGCAGCGCCAGCGCCGCCGCCAGCGCCGGCAGCGCGCCGCCGCGCGCCGCGCCGCGCCCGCGCGCGCGCACCACCACCGGCACCGACGTCTGCGGACAATTCGATGCCTTACATGGCCGATGCTCGTGGGACAGATATAGTTTTAGTCGTTTACTAAACACGTACATTTACTCATCAATAACCTTCCATATATAAATAACGTTTGATACCGTTTTGAAAAAAGACAGCGTATTTCAGTACATCAAGTAACCAGTTAGGAAACGTAGGATGTATCGGGATAGTTCGCGTCACCTGGCGCGGCGGCTGGCCGGAGTCGCGCGCGGTGGCCACCAGGTGCAGGTCGGAGCCGTTGAGGCGCGACAGCGCGGCGTCGCGCAGGAACAGCTCGCCCGACGGCTCCACGCAGAACAGCCTGCGCACGCGCACCACACCGAGCTCGCTCCGCGCTCACTAGCGACGCCACACCGACTGCGTTGCTACTTCGCGCTCACTTACAACCGTGTATTTCAATTCATATACCAATTGACGAAATTCAATGTTAGGATGTGCGGTATGTGGATGTATTGTAAATAGCTAATAAATCTAATGTTGGGTAAAGTAATTGAGTTTTTGGCGATATGAAAAATTATTCGTGCGTATCGAATAAATATAATTATTTAGTGCCCATACAACGCTTGGCAGCAACAATACTGCCATTAATATCATTATTGGACTAATTCATTATATCGTTTGTGATCCCAAACCAATTATTACCAGTATGCCGTACACTGGTAAGTTCCGGCACGCGATATAACTTCCTTGTCGGATGGATATCGTTAAATGAACAGAAATGGATATCTCATATGGCGCCAGTGGGAGCGGTGGAGGCGTGTGTACTGACGCGGCGTCGGGCCCGGCCAGCGACAGCGTGACGCGGTCGCGCGCGTCGCCGTCGTGCGCGCGCAGCTGCCCCACGCGCAGCGCGCCGCACGCGCCCGCCGCCGCGCCCGCCGCCGCGCCCGCCGCCCGCTCCGCCACGAACTCGTACTGCGCGTAGCGGAAGCGCGGCTCCCACTCGTTCACGTCCTGCACCGTTATGTTCACGGACGCCGTGTCGTTCTGCAATGTGCAAATGTATTTTTACCTCGGTGTGCTTTTAAAGGTAAAAACTTGCGATTTGTGTTATTGATTGCGTACCGATTTAAAGAATATTAAAGGATTCGTCGTTATATTTACGGTCAAATATCTCATTAAATTTCCGACTTGCATTATCTGTTAAATATTATATATGTATTTAAAATTTATAATATTTTCTTTTAAAACGCTTTATAGAGTCTACCATGTTATCGATCTTCTTCTAAAACGGTACACAATTCGCGATCGTTGGTCACAATTGAAGGATAATTTAGCTTTTTAAATGAGTAATATATGAAAAATATAAATAGCCCGCTTACCGCTATCCCGTCAGTGACCATGACCTGGTAGTAATAGCTGTCGGTAGTCTCGTAATCCAAGGGTTTCCTTAACAGCAATTCTCCGGCACTATTGATTGCAAACTTTTCCAGGAAACCGCGGTCTGACACGTAGAACTGCAGCGGTGCCTGGGACAGAGGCATAACTATCACATTAGAATAGTTGACAATATTTGCTAAGTTATTAAGTTTAAAATACACTACAATTCATCCCATCAGCCGATTCCTTAGGTGTAAACAAAGAGTCAAAATGATAACAGACACGTTCGTCAATTGAAACGTAAAGAACCAACCGTACGCGTCCCACCGGGTTCCGTCTGTAAGGTAGCGACCACGGTTCCCGGGGCAGCGTCCTCCGGCACCGCGGCGGTGTACTCGCGCTCAGCGAATCGCACCGGCCGGGAGCGGTCGTCGCCCGGCCGCGATATGGACACCGTCGCCAGCGCGTAGCGGTCGGGGTTGTCCACCTGCGTCGCCTGCGTCGGACAGGGAGGCCAATGTAGTCGCGGTCGTCGCGGGTAGTGTCGCGACAGTGTGGTCGCGGCGGGCACCTTGACGACGAGCGTGAGCGGCAGCGCGGCGCGCAGCGGGCGCGGCGCGGCGGCCAGCGCGCCGCTGTCGGCCAGCACGCGCACGCCGGCCGCGCCCGCGCCGCCCGCGCTGTACCGCAGCGGCGCGTTGATGCCCGCGTCCTGGTCGGCCGCCGCTATCGGCCCGGGCGACGTCTCCAGGATGCTGCCCTGCGAATGTTCACGGTTGCGTTCGTTCACGCTATATCTTAACGCTATATAATAAAAGAAAGTTTATTGTACGAGTAATTATTGACGAATTATGTCCCTGTACCGACAATCTGTGCCATACCCATGAAAGTTTTTTGGTCCTCAAATATTTGACTCCCTCAAATTGGATTGTGTCTATTGTATTTTCATATGAAAGAACGGTTAAAGTATCACTTACATCCTCAGCATCATCCGGCAGCACGGCGGTGTAATGCTCGTAAGTAAACTTAGGGTTCTGGTCGTCGGCGTCCAACACTTCTATTAAGAGCGTGGTGTCATTATGCAGAGGCGGGGAGCCTTGGTCTTGCGCTCGCAGCCGGACCGTGAAATTGTTCAGGGTTTCATAGTCTAGTGGCTTCTTCACCACTACCGTGCTGTCGAGGTCATTCGCGAAACCAATGTATTCCTGGAAATATATTTAAACACTCGTTATAAGAGAGAAATGAAAATTAACGTGAAATATTATAATTTTTAAAAAACGAGAGTAATATAGTTATATAACACTTCCAGAGTACATATTTTTTAAATTATCATTAATTGCTTTTTATTGATTATTTATAGGTTACTTTCAATAATAGTTATATAGATTGGCCGACTGTAAATAGTTTAGAGTTTAGAAAATAGTTCGAATTCCGCTCCTGATTACCAGAATAGCGTCTTGACATAGCAACCTGTGTTTAGGGCATCCCGTGACGATTGGATCTCAGCTTTTGTAAGATCGATGGGCGTGTGGTAAAGCGGACGCATTCCGTGGCCTTATTTAGTGAATGGAATGTCACCTGTGCCAGTAGGGACGGTGCGTGAGATTCGAAAGGGGGCAATGAGTAATGTAATAATAATTCAGAAGATATAATGCGATGGTAGTAAGAAATAAGGGTAATATGTCTGCGGGTGTGACTGCGTGAGGAGGCAGGACCGACCGCGCCGGGCCCCGGCAGCACGGAGTAGTGCACGGTGGCGTGCGGGCCGGGCTGGTCGGGGTCGGCGGCGGCGGCCAGCAGCAGGCGCGCGCCGGCCGCCGCCAGCTCCGACACGCGCGCGCGGTACGGCGCGCCGCGCCACGCCGGCGCGTTGTCGTTCACGTCCCACACGCGCACCGACACCGGGATCACGAAGCTCTGCGCACGCGTATATACCTATTACTACCCGACTCTCCACGTCCTTGTACCGACCCATAGAAATATGCGTCACTAGCAACCTAATTATCGATAATTTTAAATGTTTACTAACAATTACATAATCATATTGTAAACACCAGCGCGGCAGACAATAACTCTTTCATCCTGGGTATAGAACCGCATCCAACAAGTGGAACGATCAATTGGTCGAAATATAATCTAATAATTATCACTCACAGGATCAGCGGTATGCCGCCTATCGCACCGCACGTTGACGTACACGCTGGAAGGGCCGAGCTTCTCCTCCCGGTCCAGTACGCGCAGCAGAGTGATGTTCTTGGAGCCGGGCGCGATGCCGACCGGCGCGTTCTTCTCCTGCAGTGACAGCGATATGTTGCCGTCCTCCTCGCGAGGATCGCCGTTCACGCTCAGCGTTCCTACAACACGCGGGTATGTACATACATTAAATTTAATGTACAATGTACATACATTACAAGATTAATGTTTGTGGGTCTTATATTTTTATGTCTGCCTCGTTGGTCGTGTTGGTTGCAAGTGCGACTGCCTATCGGGGGGTCCTGATTCGATTCCCGGGTATGGCACTACTAACATTTTCTAATTTAGATTTTTTAGTAGTGGCTCGGAGTCTGGATATGTTTATGTGCCCGATGCATGGCAATAGGCTCACCACCATAGTGAGACGTAAACGTAACTGGTGCAACGTGGGAATGTTATGAAAATAATAACTTACAACTGAAAGTTTAAGTTCAAGTGGAAGTGAAGATTTGGAAATTGGTCAGCATATGAAATCATTCGGTCATCATTTTGTTAAGAGTATTAATTCATTATGTAGTACTAATAAAATGTGATAATTAATTTTAGCTGGATGTAAAGTAATGACAATGTGAAATTGTTACATACCAATAACGCTGCCGACGGGGGTGTCTTCGCTGATGAAGAAGCTCTCAACGGCGCCGCCGTTCATCAAGTAACAGCGGCTGTCTTGGACCGCTGCACATCGAACACATGGTACTCAAAAACAAAGACCACTGTAACATTACACAATATCTATGCTATAGGCGTAACAAAAACATAGCCTACTATTTATTTTGTATGCGTGTAATTGCCTTTAACAGAAGGCAAAGCGTGCGTGAATTGAAAAGGGTAATCAGAGAGTATAGTTAAAAGAAACAGGAACTAAATTGTATTTTAATATTCTCTACACCATATCGCGTACCAACAGTAATATATAACAGTAAAAAGTAATATATAAGTACTATAAATTCGTTAACCTAAACATTCGTAGGCTCATATTACCGCGATGCCATCGTTAAAAGATTTCAATAAATTTAATGGATTCCAAAGCGCACGGGGTGAACCCCACTTACAAATCTACCTGGAGGGGATTTCCGGTCGGGAAGTTGAGCGTTTACCCCACAATTCCCCCAAAACACGGATCCGTTTAAGCTTCTATTTTATAGCACATTTGATATTTTTACTACAAGTTTCAATTACTTAGTTGCCAAATACTTGCAACTAATGTGCATATAACGTAACGTTCCATTAGATACGGTTCACAATTTAAAGTGTTAATTGAAATTGAACATATGGAAGGTTACTCTTTACTTGACACTTAACAACGCGCACAGAATTAATTAAAAAACTGATTGAGAATTGAAAAGATTAAATTATTATTGCCAAACGCAGTTGCTCAATAGAACGGGACAGGCGTGGAAGTCGCGCAATTCGCACGGATATTGATTGTCAGGTGTAACTGTAATTGCAATAAATATGAATGTGCTTCATAAGGCTCTGACCACACACGCGAGTTCTTTAAGTCGTATATTAAATGGAAAACTGATTACTGTAGCCACATCACACAGTGGCCTTGTCATGAATGACATGTCATAAGTTTGAGTCTATGAGTTTGTATTACACTTTGAGAGTTTGACCCACTCTATTCACTCGTGTTACCGGTATGCGTGTAATTGTACTGTAATTTATAAGGAATAATATTTAAAATTGAGAAAGTACAATTTTAATAAACGTTATATTTATTTACTACTTATACGGGGCTATGTTAAATTGTTGTCTATTGTTTTCAAGGTGAAATATTTCCCCAGGGAAAACTTACTCGATGTTGATGAGTATTTTTGTTATTTGGAACTTTGAATTTCGGCTAATCACAGGTTGAATTGTCCTTAGTGTAAGGTCTATTTAAGGTTAACACTTTAGGTCAGCAGGACATTCACTAATTGCAGTTAGAAATAGTTCAATTGGAAATTACGTACACATTTGTAATAATTATCTTTAGAACATATTCTATAGATGATTGATGTGATGTTACTTACAAATGGTACACTGTGTTCAATACATTATGCGCTTAAATGAATACAGGAGTTCAATAGTGCGTTAAATAATTTGTAAAACTGAAAAAAAAATTGCTTTTCGTGTGATCAATCGCATCAACGATGCGCGACCGCATTGGCGTGACGTGTGACGAAAATACATGTTGTTTTAGTGTCTACCGCATATGTGTATGTACTCTGAATTATTTATCGAATTGTTGTGGGAGATGATTATAAAATTACATGCGTTTTTAAAACATATAAATGTGTTACACACACACACATGCGTGTACACATTAAAACTCGATATATTACGTATCCATATATACATATTAGGTTTTATTTTTAATTGTCTAACCTATCAATAATTTCATACGAGTGTAGGTATATTTGATACGAGGAATTTTATTCATTCGAGAAGAGAACCAATTTTAGTTTAATTTATAGCTTTTGCACTTTTGATTTTATTATTATTTCGTCCTTTCTCCACAATAATCATACTTGTTACATGAATAGTAATGCATATAATAAATAAATAACACCATGTTACTATTTCTGGATCTAGTATTAGGAAGTTATTGAAGAAAATGAATCTACTGATATCTTGTTAGGTTTTCGTAACAATCTACATCGATTAAATATCATATGAGGCTAAGAAACCAAATGAAAAAAAATGCACCAAAAATCAAACTTGAAATAAGATTACTGTAAACGTACCTTTTCATCGTCGTCTTAGATAAGACATAACCTTTCTTAAGTAATGATTAAGATACTGGTTACTAAATATAAAAGTTACTGGTCAATTTAAGTTCGACAAGTATGATGGTAGGTGGGTAATCATACACATTTTTTAGTTCTTTATATTTTGGTCGTTCTCTAAGACGAAATTATGGCTTCATTCGAGCGTGAAATATAATAAAACATAAATCACTTGAGATAATAGCATGATGAGGATAATGGACATAATAGATGGCGCTCTCGACACTTTCCCCGCCCGCCGGTGATCTGTTCCGAGGTTCGCACGCTATTTATGCATACATAACACAAATTGAACTTATTGTACTGTACTTTATGAGTAGTAACTGTAATATAATATAATAGTTAATAATTGATTGTTATATGGTCGGTTGTTTGCGGCTCGGTTATTTTTTCCATTGACACTTCAACTGTTCCTTCATTGTAATTATAGATTCAACATTTGAATCAGTAATATCAGTATATCAGCATTAGTGGATCAGTAAAATTCAATTAAGTGAATACATATTTTTATACGTAGGCGCCTTAATTGACATGATTTTGATTTTCAAACAAAAACTTTTAATGACGACAATAAAGGAAGCGTCGTTATTACATGATACATCTGGGGGAGCCTATTAGAGGGATCGAAAAGGCTTTGTAAAACAAACGTTGCAATTTGAATATAGCACCTACATGATCTTAATATAAGCTAGATAAGGATAATAAAGAAATGATACACAGCTTTTAGTATTTACCATGTATATATATAAATATTGTATTAAATTAATAAAATTGTGCGTACTCAGGTTTTTTTATTTACATTACACGCTTTGTTACATGCATTAATAACACGACATGCTGATGGATTAATGAGTAAACGTAAGAATTACGATTTTAATTGAATGAATAATTATATTTTTAAATGAAGGAAAATCGACAATATGTGCCGTGTAAAACTTATTTTATTACTTATTTCATTTCCATTACAGTAGACAGGTGGTGATTATGTATTACAACACTGCGCTCGGCACGTAACAAAAACAACTGCGAAATTTAATAACGTAACAGGAAACGAAAAGTGTGTGCAAGAAACTAATATATTTAATTAATATAGCGTCATATATACCTACTACTACATCTATGAGCATCTAATGTTAGGCATTCCGGTCCGACTCACCCCTAGATCTGATCGACAGAGCAATGGCCGCGAAAGCCGGGCGCAGTGGTATCGCCGGCTCATTGTAGCTGCCATCTACGAATGTGTTAAATGCACGTGAAAAATATGCAGGAAACGCGTGTGTGTGTAAATAAATCGCTTTTGTATGCTTTCTTATTTTGTTGATGTGATTTTAATTAGAAAAATTGCTAATATTTTGTAGGTCGATTTAGACAGTTATTATTTAATATATTTTATTGCGATATGATGTATAAAGATGTTCATGGCATACGGTCAGAGACAACTGCAACACGCACCGGACATGGCGGGTATCGCAAGAGATCCCCCCGCCGCTTCCGGTGGATTTGAAATTCAAAATGGCGGTCTCTATGTGGGGCGACCGCGGGCTGAAGCACACTGCGCGACGCAGTATGTAGTATATTACTTTCCATTTCATCAGGGCAAAGTAACCGAAATAAATTACCGAGACAAGATTACCTACGTCTTAAAATATAAATCTGTTTATTCATATCCAATTGAAAATATACCACTTCGTAATAAATATCTAATTTCAATAAAAATCCTACTGGATTCCTTGTTTTCTTTACCATGTCTATATTTATACATAGCGCACCATTTTTATTCATGCCTGTCATCTTGGTGAATTTTAAAAACTTTCGCTTTCACAAAATGTAGGTAAATCCTTTTAATATAGACTGTTTTTATCTGCCCTATAACATCGAATGTACCATGCGAACAATATAAAATAAGAACTTTGATCTTTATAACGGCGTTGAATTACTTAAATTTAATATGCAATGAAAGTGCAAAAAGCCGAAACTCACGCGACATTGTCCATTATCTACTAACTATTTGTGCTCCGCGGATTCACGCGCGTATAATTTAAGAGAAATCATAGACAGATAATTTGCGGTGATTTAGCAAAGACAGTATTATGAGTAGTTTCCTCGTATGGTATTGACAATATGTTGGTTTTGTACTTATCGATATCACACAAAACATAGCGGAAGTAGTTATTATAATTTGAAGTGAAAATAAAATATACCTAATGAAAACTTTGTGTAAAACATACTTAGATTGTGCAGATTATTTAGGTCTGGATTTTTTCTTCATGTTACCAACACAGCACAACGCCTAGTTTTTAAACAATATTCTTACACCTCTCAATGAGTGATCTGGTTTAATATTGTGATATTACCATATCAGGATATTAAACCACAGTCGACGTCGTCGAAGTGTCAGAAATAAGTATAATATTATTGTATCTATTAAAAAGTGCGAAACCAAAAGTATTCTTCCAACAAATTGAAACGTTTTCTTTAATCAATGTCCCGGCATCGAATTGCTATTACAGAAAATAAACTTAATTTTTTTTAAATTAAGATCATTCGGTTACAAGACTTATGCACAACAAAGCCTACGCAATGTAACATTTTATGTGTCATTAATTTACTAAGCTTAGGAAAAGCTAAACTCTTAACTCTGTGATTCATTTTATAAGTTGTGTTCTTGGCCCCTAAAATACCCTTGAACCCAAAATAATTTTTATTTCACTTATCTGGCAATCTAAAATGTAATCTGAATCTATCTGAAAAATTGGGGCATAAAACATCAAAAACAGAAATCGTATTTCGTAAATATTTGTATAGATATAGATTTGCCGATCAATTTGCTTTTCTATGGCCGGAGAAAGGTGATTCCGTACTGATCTAGTTGTCTCACGGATGCGCTAACTACTGTTATTACTGGTATTACGTGACGTGCAAATTATGATAACCTTTCGATTTGATTTCGACCTGTCGATTTGTGTTCGGTTTTTGGAAGTTATATTATATAAATAAATTTTATTGCATTTAGTAGTAGATATCTACTGCTTTCCAGTCACATCAAATATTGAGTAAAAATAGGTATAAGTTATTTTAATTATATTCTCGATAAATAGTCCGTTAGTGCGTTGTGGATTTAAATTACTACCCGGGACATCGTATTTATATTTTTTCTTTAGAGATTAAAAAAATAAATAAATATAGAAACCTCCTTTCTCGTTTTATTTTTGAAACAAATTTTTAGCTTTATAACTATACTATCTTTATCACTTCGCGAGTGCCGTGGTTGCATGGTGTTTAAACATACAAGACAGGCAAGTGCAAAATTGAAGACAGAGCACGGCGCTTGGCGCGTGCGGTCAGAAGCAAGGCTCGACGGATTCACGCATCGCGGCGCAGACCCCGCCGACCGTTCCACTTGCGGCGATACAGGAAACTTTATTTAAAACTACGAGGAGTGACTAACGTACCTTCAAAGTATTTGTCACTATTGTCATTATATGACAGTCACAGTTCAAGAACCAATTGATTAGAACGACATATTACTACAAGACAACCTAAGGATTGTTTGAAATTACTATTAAATTACAAAATAAGCAAACACGACTTTGAATACGTTGAAAGTGTTACTTGAATGAGCATGCGTAATATATTTAAGTCGTTGATTAAAATTATAACTATTACATAATCGTGCCAGATCTCTTACGGAGTAGACAGAGGGGCAAATTACGCCAAGTTACAAATATCTTTACCCGTACAGACTTGCCATGATTCTTTTATATACGTCACTTTCATTATAGACGCACGTCGATTTCGGAGACTTGTAACTCGCCTGTCAGTCAGTATTGTGATAACCAGACAACTGACAGAGTGAATAGATATGGGTATAACTTATTTAATTCATATGTATATTGATAAATTTACACCCTGACATAGAAATCACACTTGTATTCATCACACATTTGTCCTACGCTGGGATCGAATCATCGAACCCACAGACCCTTCAATACTTCTCTTTCCCTAGAAATCGCAAACTTCGGTATCAACGTAATAACCTATTATTCAGTTTATAGACACCCTTGACAATTAAAATACAATTACAATTAATGCAATTATAATTATCATCCTTGACTATTTTTTATTTTTCACACATTAAGTCGTCTAAGTTCCCAGAGTGACTAGTATAACACTACTTCAGTTTGTCCGCGTAACGTCACGCAGATGATCTGTTTTTTACAAAGCCGGCCTCTGCTTAAGAGAACGTAACGAGTTCTGGTGAATCTCATTATTTACAAACAGTTTCATGCAATTGCGCAACAACGACATCAATTGGAAGTGCACCGATGCGCCCGCAGAAATCTCCAGAAAGTTACAGTTGCTTCGAATTGGTTACTGGTCGATTGTCGATTACATGCAAAACAAATTCATTGATACGACTATAATTCATTACTCGATCCACAAATTACGAGTTACATAAACCATATTTAAATTTACATTATCTGTGCACTAATTTCTTCGCTCTCATTTTTTGTTTTTTTCATTACATTGATGTACTACTCGTAATATAAATTTAAAGTTTTTAAAACACCAATAGAGTCATAGCATTAATGTGTATATCAATGGGCCTCTAGCTTTATTAGAACGCAGTACTATAAGTGATAAGAAAAATTACAATTTATACAATTTATAACCAAAACCCATTGTGTGGATAAGCAGTTTGCGACAAAACAATTGACACAACCTTGACAGATTTCATTACTTTTATTTAATTGAACAAGAGAGGAAGCGTACGCTATTGTAGTTAGCACAAAATTAATAGCTGACAATTCCACAAACAATAGAATTGCAAAATAATTCCGGAATACCAAACAGATATAACTTACGAGTAAATTTGTAAAACCTTCATTCCTAATGGGAAACTTAATATCAATGTCGCGATTTAAATTATAGTTAGATAACATTATAATGTGTTAAACTAAAAATACATATATTTATGTGTAATTTTGTCGTTTCACCGTTTAGTTGCAGGGGATTTGTCTCCAACAATAATAGGATTTGGCTAACGTAGCTAATTCTATCATCGTGATTTATGAGGAAAATTATAAACGTCCAATTTTATTTATTTCACCATGTGTAATTTAATCTCATTCTTCGCTTCGGCGATAAAACTTTACTGTGGACATAAAAAGTATTATCATAGATTTTTCTTTTCGTAAACCCTCCATACAGGACACAACTTCTACTCGCATACAAGTGATTGACAACTGTAATGATAACAAATAAGTAATAACAACCTTGAACAGTTCATCAGCAGTTCAACTAAATACAATATTAGAGGAACGAGACCATAACCGTTACGCAATTGCAAGGAAGCCACTAATTGCCAGTGACAATTATTTTGGAAAGCAAACCATGAACGGCGCAGACTGCAACGTCCTATAGAAGTGTCGTAAACATTGCGTTCCAAATGTAACAGGTATCCGACTACTCTAGTTTGAATAGAATTTATAAACAGGAAACTTTATACCCCTTAACTATAGAATTGCAACTCATGATAGAAGCACTAAAGACAGCACCAGAGTAGAACTGGAAATCAATATCAGCAAGACCAAAGTTATGACTGGCTTGTTGGTGCAATGGTTAGTGAACCTGACTGTTGCGCCGGCGGTCGTGGGTTCGATTCCCACTCAGAATAAATCTTAGTGTGATAACCGCAAGTATTTGTTCTGTGTCTGGGTGTAATAAAAATATCTATTTAAGTATATATTTATATGTATATATGTAGTTTA
>DWDU01002564.1:0-12603 GCA_018245575.1 Jemadia suekentonmiller
TAAATTATCTAAGTTCGACTATACAGTACAACCCTCTACGAAGATTCCATACAAAAGGTTTTACTACTACCCGTCTTTAATATAATCTTAACATAATATGCCACATTATCACACTTCAAACAATACCCACGAGAGGTTGCTAAAGAAGATAAAACACACAATTGCGCCTGTTAATTATAAATCATCCAAGGTGAAATTTCATGTTCAAGCAAAAATTTAAGACAACGTGAACAATACGTCGGCGGCACAAGGCCAGTCACACAATAGACAAATGATTTTGGAAAAGCGAAGGCCAGCGACGTCGTACCGACGAACGATAAGCCCTTCCTCCCGTTGCCTTGTTAGCTATTACCTATTACACGCGCCGACGGCTCCACCGCCTGCAAACTCAACCCTAAAACTATTATAAAACATCATCTGCCATCTACGTTACGATGCGATACCCTATTGTATTCTAACAATATTTTATGAGCTTCGTTAGGAAATAAAAACACAGTAGTATTCACAAGTATTTAATAAATAAACACGTGTACAATGTACGCCGCTGAAGCTATTACTCGATAGGGCCCAGCCTTAGCATTTCAGTGAACAATTTCAGCAAGCAAATCTATGTACTTAGAACTAGATTTATAAAACAATCATGTCAACTTATGAAATATAAAACAAAAAATTATACATATATATATAACAGTAAGCAGGCACAATTCACGCAATGAGACATGAGCTTTGTGGCTGTATGAGTTGAAATAAACCAAACCATTTATCGGTTTTTATTTACATAACTATAGCTATTTCAGCGGTTTCAACGACCAACTGTTGCACACAAATCTCCTCCTATTGTGAGAAGGCCAACAGATTTGGGATTCTCTCCGTGGAAACCCATTTTTCTTCCAATAACACGTTTTTCACTAAAACGAACCAAATTCTCGATAATGCGTTGATGTAACGCAATAAAATGCTCTTGCTTAAACGACTTATAAATGCATCAAAACCTCCAGTAATTTGCACAATGAGAAACCATTAAGGAATAAAATACGCAGGAATCAACTTGGCACTTGCGGGGAATGCACTTCTCCTACCGCCACCTGACTCCGGTTATGAATAACTACCGCTCTCGCCTTCGACGCGTCACTCGCACACCTCAGCACGACTCATCCATAGCGAGCTGAGTTAACATGTGCAAATTGTAGAATTTGAATAAAAATTGTAAGTAGGTATTGTTATATAGAAATGTAACAATAATACCTAAAGACAAAATATAGTTAGATATATTTAATAACATATATTCGTCACTGTTACTATACAAAGTATAAAGCGTAAAGCTGCGGCGCACGGCCGGGCCGTGTTTCCAGGCAGGTGGGAAGGCTGCACAAACCGATCTTCTGAAGTGTCAAGACATTCTACCCTTTTATTGTATACTCACACAATCGCTAAGCTCAATGCTCGCTATCCGCGCTGCGGGAAAGGACCCCGGCAACAAGCCGCACCACCTCACCTCACTATCTAAACACATTGTTTAAATAGTGAGGTGAGTTACAATTCTCGGAGCCCAATGCTCATTGGTAATGCAATATTAAAATCAATGTCTAATCTAAGATATGGCTTTTACTTATTAGCAGCGTATATTAATGACAAAGATTAATCATAAGGCATAAAACGGCGGGTCCTTAATTTGATACAATGTTGGCATTAGGTAAAAAAAAAAAAAAAAAAAGGTGCTGTTGGCTTATTGAACTTTGTGCATTAGAATTTTTTATACTCCGATACATTATTTGTGTGCTCACTTGTAGTATTGTGTACCATAATACATGTTACATCAACAAATATAACTTTTTTAGTTTTCTGAATGTACCTAATGAGATCCACAATGAGTATGACTTGCATGTGTAACATTAAGGGTCGGTTGGTTCAAACTGTCCGTTAATGTAATATACGTACATCAAATAATAGTTATCGTTATTATAGGCTGTTTAATGTCAATTAAATTGAGGGTTTTATTAAGGACGACATTTTGGGAAACAATGCTTTTGTACTTTGACGATATTTCGCGCCATTGTGAACGTTTACGCATCTGTCAAGTGGAGTTGAAACAAACCGCCCTTTATTTGAAACGCATACTATAACCCAATATTACATTTTCTATGCGACTATATGCTGTGTAATTTAAATTTTAGCAAGTTAAAAACGGATTCATAAAAATACATGTAAGTAATGTCTTCGTAAACAAAATAATTAAAATTGACGCCATATTAAATAGATATATCTGTTGATTTAACTCATTTTTAAATTAATAAATTCGATAAATGGGACATAGATAAAAATACAGTACAACTAAAACAGCACAATGATCTTGTACGTATACACGTATGTATAAACAGTATTGAGGGATCAGAAACAATCAGAAACATCGACGTAAGAACTTACCACACACGTAGACTGCGACGACCCAGACTACATGCACTATGCACTCGCCGAACGACTACGCCACACGCAACGTGCATACAAGTTGTGCACGATTAACGACAAAACACGCACGACACAATATTGCGGACCGACGCACGCAGCCGCTTCATTATCCTAACTACACTATTTCAAAAATATACTCCATCGATAATACAAGTCAGATATTTGCACGAAACCCACGCAGTAAATACTTTTATATTTTTTTCATAATTTCAAACGCTGTGTTGTACACTGTGTCGCGCAAGCTGAAGCATAGTCGCTGCTACCTAACAATTACGCCTTCGTCATATCACTAATATATATTGATCAATCGACGGAATTCGTGTGGATGAGTATGCAGTGCAATAACAAACATCACAATAATAGTGTACAGGAGATACAATGAATACACCGTATAAATACGACGGTATTTGGACAGGACGTTCGTTATGTTTATGGTCAGCGTTCTGGGAGCACCGTCACTCGGACATCCGATGTGCCACAGCCCTCTGCCAACTAACCAATGAGTGGCATTATAATGTTAGTGGAGTTCAATCGCGGGTACGGGCAGCAGAAGCACATTAATTATTACCAGCTTAACAGCAGTGGGCTGTGACATTCGTACACATAGTAAGATGTTACCATCGACTCCCAATGGACATGGCGCTACCATCCGCTAGAGAAGTCGAGAACTCTGGACAGTGACAACACGAACTTAGCTCGACTTCGTTCCATATTTAAGTAAATACCCGACATACATGACGCGATTTTTTTGTCTTTCGTCGTTTGCTACTCGTCTAATCAGTGAGTTTTATGGACATGATTCTGTTACTTAAGACTAGGTACTGATAAGTCTCGGGGCTTACGTAATTTTGTACAAGAGTCCTAATCATAATTTTATCACATACATTATAGAAACTTCTATATACTCCGAATCGCTCGTTTGTACAGAACGCCCAACACACGCATTGGCTACTAACAGCCTCAGTTTTCGTACACTCCATAGGTAAGTACAAGAGGTAGATGAGTACTTACAGTTGTACGTTTTGATAAAAAATAGTGAAACTCTGTGTCTCCTACAGAAAGAAATTTTTAACATCTAAGATCAAGAAACTAACTCAAAGAATATAAAAGACTAGAAATTGTTGTAAACGATATTCACAATAAAAAAAAAACTAATTTATAATAATACGCGCATAAAAGTTATACAAAACCTCAACACAAAACTTTCAGGCATAATCATCAAAAACTCTATACGAAATTGTAAATATAATCAAAATGAACATACACAAAGCTTTCAGATTACAATATTAAGGAAAACTTGGAAAATATTGCAACATTTAATTTTTTCTATTAGTGTTTATACAATTATCGCAGTTTATACTCGAAAAATAGCTGGAAATTTGAACTAAAATTAATTCTATCAAATACATAGATAATGAATAATTATATTTCTATAAGTAGAACATTTTTGTCACTTAAATTTGTGGATTTGAAGCAGTTTTGTTTTGAAAAGTTCCAACTAAAGAAATATTTGACATTGAAGATATAAATAATGCCGATTCAAAATAACAGTAGGTACTATTTTATATAGGGCATCAAGAGCAACAACATAATCAAAGGAATATCTTTTAGGCACTCTCACTAACATTAAAAAGGTTTATTCAACTACCACTTAAAGCATCGAAATGAATGAAGTGAGAATACTAGAAACGTAAAATATAATATGTATATCTTCGATCTGAATATGTGTATCTTAAAAAATTACTATCGAACTATATCGTCAATTTGTAATCCAGCCTCGTAACAAACTTACTGCACTTCTTGGGTTGAGGTAGCTGCCCTTCCTGCCTATTCCTTATTCATTATTCGTTTTTCGTAAATATAAACTTGTCTGTTTAATGCGCCCTATAATAGCCTAACTCAAAATGAGTATTTACAATTTTATGAATCACCATCAAACATCAATCTAATGATGGCTTGACATTTTTTCCATCAGATCTTACAAATTTCACATTTATTAAAGTTTGAACACACACACAATTTATTTAACACCGAAGAACAAACAGAGATATATTTCCATTAAGTGCATGTAAGTTAAATCGCGTTCCAATATAAGCTTCCAATTTATTCTACATTTTAACAAATAAAGAATGTTACACCTGTTATGCTCATATGTGCCTATAGAGAATTTTATACATCAGTCTCAGTTTTGCTACTGGTGCGCCGGCTTCTTCCAGCAGACTCAGGGTTCACCCAATGAGGACCACTCAATAGGAACTTTTTAACATTGTACTCCATTCGTGCCAAGTCTTCAGGCGAAATTTCTTTATCACCCTTATTCTTCAAAGCTTCCTTCAATTCCTTACCGGGGTCAAAATTCGAGGTATTTCTCTGTGAATTATCATTGTTCACCTCGGTTATTGGCAAGTCATTGCACTCAACTGGAAATATAGTTTCTTTTACCACGTGATTAATAACTTTTACCAGAGGCGTAGCACTCTTCACACATTTTTCCTGATTATTTTGAGTAGATGGATGATGTACATAATTATTACGGGGTTCTCGAGCATACTTCGAATATTTGCTGACAGGATGAGGCATGTTCAGTGCCAACTCATTGAGAGTCTCAGTAAGTCTGCTCAGTTTACTGTCTCTTCTCAATGCGCGATTGGTGTACGTGCATTCATCTTCCAATGGGTCATTAAAGTTATTTTGCTGTTCCAAATTCTTTTCTACCCATTCGGCCACCCTTAACAATTGTTGTTTTTGTAACAATGCAGCGCTATCATCGCTAGATAATGAGCTTGTGCTTTGCTCGTTTGTAAACACTTTGTTACTTTCATTCACTTTCAGGTGAGTCTGTGTCAAATTAGGATAAACATTCACAATTGCAGGTAAGCATGGTTTCAGTGGTTCTGGTTTCTTTTCAAAACCTGGTAATTCTCCTTGCGGAGGAAAATCTTTGGATATTTTTGTATTTTCTATTGAATGTAACTGAGACATGTCTATCTTCTTTAAGGGTCTAGCAAACTGACTGGCAGCTTTGCTCTGTTCATACCGATCGAAATTAAATATCTGCATCTCTTGATGATCATTAGATTTAAAGGGGTCGTTTTTAATATCGATTTTAACATGCTCAATGTTATTATTTTGTACATTTACATTAAAATCGTTAAGTAAATGGACAACTTCCGATGGATTCTGCTGACTTCCTACACTCTGTGTATTATTGTTATTGTGCTCAGAACTATTGGAAAACGTGTGAGTCTTTAAGGGTTGTAACGGCGAAGAGGACACGTTTAATAAAATTGGATTGATAGAAGTACTTTTGATAGACACATCAGAATCTTTGTTGTTATTGTCTTCATGAACATCAATGAGTGTGGTTTCGACAACAATGTTATCCTTTTTGTTGTCGTTAATAATATCCTCATCAGATTTAGGTAAATTTATAAAATTATCCATACCATCATTGAGATCTTTAAATATTGAATTCTCATTGCACTTGCTTTGCCTTCTGTATAATACCGGTGGTACATCTGGCTCTGCATTATCCAGAAGAATATTTTTAGAACCTGCCTGCATACGTAGATGGCAGAACCGCGGTCCAGGCCCAACATGAGTATTTGATTTATGAGTGCTTATAGTAGATTTTGCTACAGACGAAGTTCGACTTCCGGCCATTGAGCTTTGAGAATTTTTTAAGTTTAAATTCTCACTTAAAGTTTTCTGAATTTTCGGTATAACTTCCTTATCAACCGGAATTTCTTTTATCAGTAAGTCATCATTACCAATACTATGAATACTACTTTTCTTACTAGAAATCGAGGTCTTTGTGCGATCACAGAGTTTGTGATGAATGGCTGGCTCCATTGTAACAGAATTATTTTTCTTCAATTGTTTTACTTCATCATCTACTGTGGGTAATGGTTCCTTTTGTAATATTGGCGCTAAAGTATTAGGTTCAGCAGGCTTTAATAAGCTAATAACTGTAACATTAGTTTTAACTATTCCGATCTCTGCATCCAAATTTTCTTTTTGTTCCTCAATAGTAGGTGGAGCAGTCATATAAACAGAACTCTGGTTAGGAACATTATCATTAACAAGTTTATTGGCATGTGGTGAAATACTTCTAATACTGTAATTGGAATGTAACGATTTAATTTCGGAATTACAATTAAGGCAAAAGGTGTTCAATTCCCCGCTTAAAATTGTTTGTGTTGATGTTGTGTAATAACTTTCATTATAGCAAAATGGTTTATTTTGAGATTTGCCACAAGTACAGGTATCACAGTGTTTAGTAACCGTATCTTGGATGCTATCTTCAAGGATTTTGGTCATAAGTGAAGCAGAAATGTTAAACTCATATTCACTTGCATCAAATGTATCAGTGTCATTACCATTTTTTCCTGGAACTAAACCTCCAGGTTTCGATGTTTTCGACATTACATACTGTGATACTCTGGCTTGAGTATCCACAGGAAGCTATAAAGAAAAATAAAAATTGTTTAATACATTAATAAATTAAAAATCAAATTTTACCTTTAAAGTAAAATTTAATCTTTGGTTTGTTCTTGGAAGCACTACACTTAAGACTACCTTATATCCCAAGATATTTATTTATTGTTAGCAAGTCATAATCCAATACGTACATCTTGAAGAATAGTAACACATCTAAAGTGACCTAAGAAATGAGCATTTTCCAGTTAACTGACTCAATAAGTAGATATATGTAGATATCATACGCAACATCACGACTGTCGCCCCGAAGAGGTAGGCAGAGAAATGTAGAACACTCCCACATTTCATCAGTTATGTTTATGTCACACTATGGAATAGGTGGTGAGTCTATTGCCATGCACCGGGCACATATCCAGACTCCCCTAGAAAAGTTTTGTAATGCCCGAACCGGGAATTGAACCCAGGACCTGCCGATCAACAGTCACACTTGTAACCAACATGAGCAATGATATCATACAGCAAAGATATCCATAGATATCTGAATGATGTTGTATTTTCTTTTTATCAAAAATTATATTATGGAATATTAAGTTACCCTTCATGTTTACAAAATGCTTTACTTACATTATCAAGTTTTTGAGCAACAAAATTATCAGGCTTGCACTGCAGCAACTGTATTGCTAGATTCATATCATTCTTATATCTTTCCTGTAAATATGCAGTAGATAAGATATAAATATCTTGAATGAGAAGATAACAACATTTAAACAACATAAATAAATCTTACATTTTCTTTCTGCAGCATGCTATAATTGTGTTTGGACTCGGCTAATCGCACCGACAAAGTGGCAATGTCCTTGGTCAGCTGACTCTTTTCACCCTTCATCTTATCAACCATCTGCAGTAACTTATCTTCAAGCACTTGATTTAACTTTTGCACCCTTTTATGTGAATCATATAATCTGGAAATTGAACCAACATAGTATTAAATTATAAGAAGCACTAGCATAATAAAATTTTGTCAACTTATTGCCACCCATAATATATATACAATCTTCTAACTACTAAATTTATTTTCTGTTAGATAGGAGCCTGTAATATTACCTCTCATATTTTTCCCGCCATGTATCAAGTTGTTCTTCCAAGTCGTTGGCTCTTGAAGTACACTTATAGAACTCGTTCTCAAGAGCTAGAAAGTGTTCATCCCTGTCTGCAATGTGTTGCCGCAGGTGCTCCAATTCTGTGCGCAACTGGATCTCATCCACACCATCTTTACATTCCTATCAATTGTGGTGCAACAACAAAATAAAATATAAACAAGCCAGTGATGTGTAATTATACATCTGTTATTAAACAAGTGTATGCCAATAATGACAGTTTGATGGAAGTCAGACCAATTAATAAAAAATGTTTAACATCATTACACTTTACTTTCATTATTAATTACAATTCCTCAGTTTGCCCTCCAAACAAATATACCATCATACATTCAGTGCTAAAAAATGTGATCCAAATTCAAATTGCTCATTAAGTAAACAAATTCTATAAATGTTGTATGTTGAATGTTTAATTTGGTTTATGATTTAGATTATGTTGATTCAGTTTCAGGTTTTGTTAAAAATACATATAGGCTAAAACAATTTCATAACATAAATTTCATATAAATTTCATGTAATGTTAATAGTAATTTTTTGATGTGCTTTAACACTTTGTCTATAAATTCTAATTTTCATATAATCATAAAGCATGTACATTTAATTAAAACATTCATTCATTTCTGGAGAAATTTTAAATACTCAGGAGATTACAATGTGCCTACTTTATACTTTTTCTAAAGAGAAATAGCAAAACGTCCACTTAATATTTCCCATCAACAAATATCATGAAACTAGTGTACACATAGCAAGTGGCACAATAATTTCACTGGTAACATTAGTAACATTGTCCAGGTGTCACCTGTCCTTGGAAACATGGTAATGAGTAATGTAAGCATTTGCAAATAAGGGATCTATCTTAGTGTAGGCATTTTAATGATGGTTACATTAAATACACATACATGTTCTTATCCGATTGTATATAATAATATGTAAACTATTGTAATGAAATGTTAAGAAAATGAAGGAAAATTTGAGCATTTATTAATCTTGGACCATATTTTTTGCTTCTGTATGTATAAAACATGACAATCTTATTTTAAATCAAATGATCACTTTATCTCTTCCTGTAAATATTACCCCGTAATCCCACAACAAATTAAACTGTAAACACAAGTGAGAAATAAAGCTGCAATATTTTTTTATGTCATGGTCCAACCGTTATAGGGTGAAACATGAGATGATCACAGAACTAATAATATGCAGCAAACCAAAGAAGAAAAGCAGTGCAAATTCCTTTTTTAAACCATATTCATGGGATGAAAGTACTCCTAGATCAAGTACAGTAAAACTTGCTAGGTAATAGTGAAACAAAGAACAAAAACTAAAGCACAGTTAAGTTAGCACATTATTGAAATATCGAAAAGTTGTAACATGTACTCTATTATTAGAGCCAAGTTCTTTTTTTGAAATATCTTTTTTTGAATCATATTCATACTGCAATAGTAATTATGCCTAAAAATTTCATATTTTATTTTGTATCAGTTATTTAATTCAATCTGATCATATTCTTGAAATGGTAGTAACAGCAATGTTCTAAAATTTAGTCACAAATTTTCAGCTTTAACAATGCATTAAGCTCATCTCTTCTATTAATTTTGAGGAAAGAGAAAACTACAAGGTCCATGATACAAGATACTGGAATAATGAAGAGATAGCAACTATATACAGTTCTCAGCTATGTGTTCTCAGTTAACAATAACTCTGGCGAATACGCAAATTTCCAAATTTGTAGATTACTACTTATTATTAAACACCTCTTAAAACATAAAAAATCATTAATTGCCATTAACACAAGACTATAGAATGTATATATTATTAAATACATTTTTATCCTTGTTACAGATATACTATTAAAATAGAAATAGAAAAAAAAAACAAAATACAACGCCAATTTTTACCTTACAGGGGGAGGTCTTAGTGCTTTCATCCATAACTACGTTTAATGTACATCACATTATGACACATCAAATGTTGTGTAAACTTAGCCACGTCACACGAGGTGTTTAAGAAAATAGCTATTTTATCAATAAGCCACTGTTTAAAAAGAAATAAAACAAAAATCAATCCGGACACGCAATGTGCGATATTTACTTTTGATTTCACGAAAAATTCTGCCAATACTAGTACTCGATACGTGTTATAAGGAAATCAATGTATTTAAATACAGAAGAAATTATTGGAATTAACAAAATTTTTACGATTAACGCTTTGTGCTAAACCAAATATCTTTTGAGACAAACGTAATTGACGTTATTGACATTTACAATTCTACATTATCCTTATACAGATACAGTAGAATATCACTCATACCCATAGTGTTACCCATAGATGCATTACGTATATCTACGTAGTACGTACGTAGATTGGCCATGCAAAAGAGTCAGAGCACAGCATACGGTACGTTAGAACGAGACAGACAGGCGAGAACACTTTCGTACACGATTTTTGCCTAAATCGGCCTGCGTTTTTTGTGGTCGTAACAATTCTCGCTCTCGCTTATTTTGAAACATCTCTTATTAAATAGTCTTAGAATAGTTTTCAGTACAAGTAATTGGTCATGGTTGCATGTGCTGTACATGTATTTAACTCATCCAATAAAGAAAACCGACACAATTACACATTTTACATGTAAGTACGACTTCAATTGGTTAGCTGTTTAAAAACATTATTACCTTTTAGAAATTGTCAAAGAACTTTTAGATTCAATTACTATTTCAAAAAAAATTATAGTGTGGTTTTAGGAAACCATAATGCAAGTGATACTTTTTCTCAGATTGTAGGTATGTAATTAAAAAAATTCAGAAAATTATTCGATTTAGGGTTTTAAAATTGCGTCTTTAATCTTATCTACCTCTTCGGGGATTACAGGCGTGATGTTACGTTTACGTTATGTAGAATATAACTCAGGACAGTTTGTATATTATTATAATATATTTGTAATAATAATTTTTAAAAGGAAATACAAATATTACTTATAGGTATGTTATATCGATTTTTTCAACCCCCTTACACTTATCAAGATAAAATATATGAAAACTCTGTAAACTTCATTGACTTATTAGGTATAGTCGACAGAAATGGCACGTAAACAAGTACTAAAACCATGTACATTGTCGTTTTCCATTTTTGGTTTCGTCCTGTTTATGTTTTATTGTCAGTTTACATTATTAAATTACATTTGTAGCGATTATGTTCTCTTGGAGTGACTGAGTGAACAAACTTAACCACGAAGACATATTATTATGTTGTTGTTTGGATCGTAATCGATTTATCGATACGTTGTTAGCATAAGTTCATATCTAGTAATGCACACATTAACATTATACATACATATTTATATGTGCAATCAAGTTTTGGTCCTGCTCGATGAGTGACAGTGCCAATCTACCTATAATATATCTATGGTATTAATAAAATATCTTAATATTTTAAACCTGTATTTTGTATCTGATTTAATCACTATCAGTGATAGTTCATAAAAATACTGTTTAAATGAAACTTTAATATCTTATCAGAAGTATTTACACATGTGCTACTACTTTATTATACAAGTGTATTATACTCTATGATTAATCTTTACAATTTCATGTATTTATGTTACTTTTGTGTTATAGTTGATAATTTTGACGGCCCCGCTACAGCTGAAGTTTACAGGGCTAGACTTGGTTATGTTTTCCTATTAAATAAATGTAACCTACACATGTCGCAGTTATCAATGACATGTGACGTACCAGTGGCACTGACATCTTGATGTTTACATTTACAGTTCTTGTAAGGATGGAAGATATATTACGGTGTAAAGATGTAAAATTTTGAATAATATAGACGAAATATTTGTAATGTTTAATAATGAAGCGCACATTAAATGAAAACGTTATGCCTTCGGCTCGAGAAGATGTATTTATGAAAGTGTTTAAATATTATAAGAGTAATGACCAGAAGCCGCTGTACGATAATGTCATATCAATTGAACGTAACACTTGCATTGATGAGGTATAGTAATGCATTATTGTCATTTAAATATGTTTATTAAATGTTCTTGATTAAATGTTAAATTAAAACTTCAGTTGACACCGAGACAGACCGACAGTATTACATTTAAACAAATAGATGATGCAAGAGTAGAGTTTCTTGGATTGCGAAAATTAACAGAATGGAGGAGCTATACATTCAATAAGCATCCTGGATTGATTCTGATAAAGAACTCATTCACCAATTTAAGACAAAGATACTGGATCCGACAGTGTCTACAGGAATATCCAAAGAAACCTAATAAAAAGAACATTGATATAGAATTGGATATCAATGACTGGTGGCAAGAATGCCATAAAGGCGGTCAGTTGCATCGAAAGCTACAGAAAAAATTACGATGGACAACCTTGGGCTACCATCACAACTGGGATAGTAAAGTAAAATGTTAATATTCTCGCCTTAACCATATCCCCATACAAATCCTTAAATATTCTTATTATTATCCATTTATCAAAGATTGCATTGAATATAATTTTTTAATTTCACATCAGTGGATTAGCTGAATTCA
>DWDU01002565.1:0-12602 GCA_018245575.1 Jemadia suekentonmiller
CTAATAGCGGTGCGTTTTTCCACGCACATTTGTCCGTGAACTTCCGCGCGAACCTTGCCAAGGCCGTCTCGCGCCCAATCGATCCGACATGATACCCTGCCATAAATTACTACCGCCTGTTTTAGCGAGCACCCAGCCTCGAGTGGCTGCCACGGGCCGGATGACCGACTTTTCTCGGTTGCGTAATACGCCAGAAATACTCGCCTGCGTGTAGGCTGCGATAAAATTATTCACGCGTAACTATGTTAGTACGACGACGGGAAATAAATTGACACAGAAAATTGTATGAAATCAGAACATTTTGATGCCCATCCATCGAACATGCGACTATTGCGGTGACGACACTAATGACGTACGGAGACGGGACGCGGCGTTTAATTAATGAACATTAAGCGGTTTCCGTTTAAGTTTCCGTGGGATAATGAGAAAGTTTATGATGAAAATTATAAGCAACGACTCGAACAGAACTGCCGCGGCGGCTAGTGCCCAAACTAATTAGCATTACATGTACCGTCATTCTAACACATATACAGGTTGCTACGAAATTATTATGGACTATTTTCAATATTATCTGCACTCGCCAACTTATCTGCTCACGTATCGTAAATTTCCAAGGACACATTCAATACGCATTATTGTATATTCTTGTCAAACCATATTAGGTAGTTGATAATAACTTAAGCAAGTTATTATGATAATCGTATACGGAGAAAGTATTGTCAATTTGTATTACGAGTTTATACTCGTAATACAAATTGACAATACTTTCTTTAAATGAAAATTGGCTTTAGAATTGACTATGACTCATTATTGTGGTTTTTTTTTGGATAGATTATTGTAAAGGAATGAGAACAACGTAACTATTTTGAATTAATCCGAGCAGTTTTTGTAAGTGGCAGGGCGAGCGAGCATCCTCCTGTATAGGATGGCGTGAGCGGCGAGCACGTCACGATAATTTTTAATTATCGCGCTCAAATGCCAGTGAACTTGGCCTCGGAGCGTGCCCGGCGGAGCGTGCGCGGCGCCGCCTCAGCAGGTCACACCTGACGACATCGTTGTACCATCCCCGCCATCGCTCCACCAGACCTCCACCACGAAACCCTCACCTTCACACGCATAAAGACACGTCACCAAGTATTCCTGCTATAATCTTTATCTTCACCAAAAAGTAAATCCGGCGTGACAGCCATAATCCAGCTGAATCACTGCTCCCACCCAATCTTCCTTAAAGTGCCAACCTTACTTGCGCTTTAATTGAATTGCCGTCGAAAGAAAATTCCGTCGCAACTACTACAACTTTCCTTGTTTGAACTGCCGCCACTCACTTGAAGTCGAGCATTTAATGGCCTCTTATATTGTAAGGGGGATTTTACCCATTAAAACGCGGCCGAATCGAATGTTAGCGCCGATCTCTTGGCCGCTTAATTAAACAATCCGTGGAGATTGCCAACTTTCCCCCGCGGCATTTCCTACACAAATAGAATTCACAAGAACAGTTTCAAAGTAGTTAATAGCGATTTGTATTGTTTTCTTTAAATGTTCATTGAAACAGATAATACGATTTGTAACATTCCGATGCCAGGGAACCGCAAAAACCTTATAGAATATCAATACGATACGATGATTGGAAAACTATCATGTTGCAAAACTCGTTCATATGTTCGTGTCGTAACCGCTTAAGTCGCTTTGCGAATAAAGTCGGACTCCAAGCAGTTTTCCAACGCGCCTATATTCTGGCTACGGTTATTTAAAAAGGATCTCTTAATTCATTTCTTCGCACCAATAATTAAACACGTTAGAATTTTGTAATTAGACCTTATTTGATGTATTAAAAACGTTAAACATCTATAAAACTGAATACCTGCGAGGTCTAGTCATAAAAGGCTTAGCAATTAGATTTGCGAATCCATGAGTCACTGAGTTTCTCACGGTGAGACGTAGACGGTACCTAGAAATTCTGACTAATCATGTGTCGAGATGAGAGCGGGTGGGCCGTTGTAAGACGCACGGTGAGATGATTGTTTATCAATATGCATCTACGTACAATTATATTTCTCTTATTTTGGTTTAGTACAGCGATGTTCATTAAGCGCAGACGTCGCTTAGTGTTCCATCTGCTGGACATGAACCGTAACTATATTTTATATCTATACTAAGACTGCAAGGCGCTCGTCTCGGAGAGAGCTAGCGTTTTTTTGCCGCGTTCGGATACCGGTCGTTCTGGCGTACAATAAAAAGCGGATTATCTCTGGTAACGCTTAAAATTGGAATGGGGGCGGATCTGAGAATCGTGTCTCGAGTGATGTCGATATAATAGATATGCACTAGACCGGCGACCGGCGGCGCACCGCGACAATACCGGGCGTATCGCTTACACGCAGACCTGAAACAAATACTCTCCGGCGACCGTTAATCGCGTCGGCGCCACGGAAAGAGAAACCGACCCCCTGCACTACGAATCCACCACGCCTACATTTAGACGTCATGCGAGCTGTGTTTGACGACGGGCGCCGATGCGCTGAACAAAATTAGATCGAAGTGCTGTGGCGATAACCGGTCGCGTAACTATGCGGAAATCAACTAAAAAGATTGCGTCGGTGTGCAAATTTATCGTCGCTTAAGAACGATTGTGGCGATGTGTATTTTTTTTTTTCTCTATAAAACTGCGTAGTTGCCAATTATGCGGACGTCCCTGAATCGCGCACAGTTTCGCAATCGAACAGCTGCCCACATAACTAGTTTCTATTTCCAGTGCCCTAGGATGTAATCGGAAATTCTCGGCTCGACCAGTGGGTAAGCGTTCTAATGGCGCATGCGCTAACACGAGCCGGTCGCCTTTAATCACAATGAACCGCTGACATAATTATTTGTCGGTGTAACTGGATAGTGCAGTCGTATGCGGTGATTTCCGCGAAACATGCGCCGCGGTGTAAATGCGATACGGGCTGATGTGTACATCCGCAGTCCTACACTAACGCGATCGCGGCACTACATTTTCTCATTCATAGATATAATACGGATATTTTATCGGCAATTGCACCTTTAAATTGCAATCAGTGCAAACACGACCGGAATTCAGGTCGCGCTTCCGTTCAATTCGAATTGCGTTTTAATTCTAGATTCCTAGATTCTGAAAATAGTTGCACACTATAAGCAAAGTTTACATCCTGCTCATTTGGGAGCCTCGTGCCACGTGGCCTTGGTTCTAGAAAAAGCAGGTAAATTATAGAAGAGAGACGCCCGTGTTGAGGCAGTCACGATTGACACCACCAACTCCGTACGTCTTTCACATTTTTTCTAATAAAAAGTTCGAAAGCCCACCTGATTTTTTTTTAGACTTGACTTATCTTTTTACATAGCTAGTAATCAGTGAACCTTGGTGATTCTGGTTTTGTCGGAATAGTACCGGTCGGACGAGTTCGGTTGCATAGCTTAATAAAGTTCATTTCTTAACGTAAGTTTGTATAGAGATCGTCGTCCGACAGATAATTCGAAGGCAGAGTGCGTAGTGCGTTGCCAGAAAGCGTGTCCACCGGTTGATAACCCGGCGTCCATTGAGTGCGGACGCTGCGGCAGAAGTCGCGCACGCGCTCTCGTTTTGGCGCGAATAGCCGTGACGTCAGGCGTCTGGATCGATGTCGACAGACGCTGCGGTAGTACGACGGGGTCGATGCCCTCCCCCCTTCCGCGACCCACCCCCTCCCACCTGACTACTGCAGTCGCATCCCGGCTCGACTACACCTAGTCCCGTACTTATACGTATGTACAATGCTATGACAATCGCCCGCCTTTTATGGTGATGCGAACGTAATGAACGCTCCATGAATGAAAGTATGCTAGGAATGAAACGGTAAATGCGGGTTTATTTGCAACTGATAAATTTACAGTAAAATTATTCCATATTAGTGGAGAATTTATGCGACTGTTCGCATAAGTACAGTTAACGAGAAATGTATTTTAGGATAATGGATATTGATTTCGTAGTTGGTTAATATTTGTGAATTAATAGGCAAGCCTCAATGTTTCCTTTATTGTTGCAGAGGAGGAAATCGACGTGGTGTCTCTTGGGACGACGCAGCAAACGATTTTAGCGTCTACATCGCAGGTTCGCGTCGACTCGCTCCCACGGACGCCTTCAGTGCAAGAGCGGCATCATATACAGCGTACTGTCGAATCTGCTATCACACCTCGGCCGGCTGCCAGGAAGCGGCTCGTTCCACCGTCGAGCATGCCTTCAGCCTCCGTCCCCCGTCGGCGGACACGGGGTCCGGGGCGGAGAGGGCGCTCTAATACCGACTCTGACTCCGAAGCCGAGTCTCCTGAGATCGAGCGACGCTCAATACATAACGACATGGAACGCTTACGTCGAATCGGCCTTAAAAATCTATTCGATGAACTTAAGAAGCAAATCCCAGCTATTAAGGACAAGGAACGCGCGCCTAAAGTGGTCATCCTCCGCGAGGCCGCTGCTCTTTGCCGAAAGCTTAGAGAGGAAGAAATTGAAAGAGAATACCTGAGGAAACAGCAGAGTAAGCTGGTCACGAAGTTGAAAAAGCTCCGCACTCTGCTCTCGACGCGCTACCGCCCGTATTGAGCGCTCACATTCGCTCCTATGGTAGTCGTTTTGTTCCGTAAGAAGCGCCGTCTTCTCATCGTGACACTCATGGACTGGTAACTTAATGTAAGTCTCGCGAACGCGACGCTACGTCCGCACCAACTTTTGCTACAACACGTAACCGAGCTCTGCGGTTACGAATCAATACAACCAAAATGCCCATTAAGAAGATTTAAAAATTGTCAGTTATATTTCTAATGAATCAGTCAGCTTTTATGGCTTACTCTGTATCTGCGGGTACGTAACGAGGCAGTAACTGCTGGCATGTTTTGCTCAAAATATATTTTTCCAGTGCCAAAGTGAGCCATAAAACTGTTAGTTGATAAATGTTAGGTCCTCGGGAAAATACTTTTACAGTTACAGACTGCTTCGTGAATTCGTAGACTGGTTTTACCTCCAAAAATGTTTTTTGGATAATTGGAAGTGATACAGAGTTGAGATAGTGCATAATAGAATTACCTACTCCGGGAATTGATCAGTCGGCAGATGTGAAATGTTTCTGTATAGTCTCGCAACGGCGACGGTGGGGAATTTTACTGGACACTCGTGTAATATTGGATATTGTTCGTGCGGACAGACCCGTGCGTCTGTCAGCTGTAAATAAGATTAGTGGAGCGACGATAGTCTTGAATTTATTAGTTACGCTGGAAGATGGCTGTTGTTTGCTTTACGGAAAGTTCTGGGGGGCCTGGCCACTATATATGTTTTCGGCCCGGTTCGTAGGATTTTTCTACTTCATCCCCCCTCCCACGCTTGTACTCGCGGGAGGCGGGGCGGTGATATCAATATTGTTTTAAATTGATATTATTATAAGTCTATACACTAAGGTTAGTTCGCTTACGGTTTTGTAGTGTTTTTTTTTGTTATTTTGTACATTTTAACACTTTTAATGTTTTAATATATTATTATATTGAATATAGTCACGCAATTAACTCCGAATCACTATTTTAACGAAACAAAAAAAATATTTGTATAATAAAAATTGTATAATGGAAAAAACATATTGGACCATTATAAAGACCGATCGAATCCTTACCCCCAATATATGTAATTAGCACCAATGTGAAATGCATTTGAAAACACACTGACTAAAAAAATAAATAAACATATAAATATTATAGTATCAAAGCACGCGCGCAATGCGAATCGCTTTTCTGACCCCGTGGCGTGCAGTTAACCGTATTTAAGGGATGATATTTAAGGCGATTTGTACATGCGCTGCTCACATCTTAACTTAGTATTTTTCATATTAGCATACATGTATAATATTTATATCATAATTACTTCGCTAGGTGTATTCGTAATTTGTGTTATCCGCATGTGGATTGTTATGAAACGAATGACAGTACGTAATGAATTGTTTGTACGGTGTAAAATAGTACAGTCGACATTTATAACAGTGAATTAATAATCTCAGTGGCTGGAGTCCTTGATGTAAGACCGTGTATTTTGGTAACAACATCAGAGCCAACGACAACAGATGTTCAGCGATGGACTCTGGACAAAAAAAAAGTAACCACTAAATAGTTCCTCATAGTACCTATTAATAGAAAATTTGCATTTTCTTTATTATTATTATTATATAATATTTTATAACAGTAAGCTAGTGAAACAAAGTCTGGCTTAGTCTACGACGGCGTCGCGGCAGCCTGGGTGTATGTTACGTCGGCATTTCCTAATCAGACTCTGGATACAAAGGTTCATGTTTTATCAAACACATGGTCAGCAGATTTTTACGAAGGCTTTAATTGTGTGCGGAATGTGCCTTGCTATGTACATATACATACATATAGATAATATTAGGTTTATACTCGAATTAGTTGCAAGAAATATTTTTTTGTGAGAAATATTATAGTAGGGATATAGCGTTCTTAAGTAGTTTTACACGGCGATGTTTATAGTTATCGTGTTAAAGATTTGCAGTTTATCTTCCATTAGACTTAAAGTGTACATAATAGGTCATAGAGAATAGACGTATAACATGTCTTTTTTTTATAAACGAGTTTTTTTTTTTCGTCTTCTAGTAATTGTTTAATTTTCTTAACTGGAGAGTTACGAATTCTCGAATGTTGTACCTGCATTTAATTTTTTTTTTGTTAATCTTGACACACCTAATTTTAAAGATGATAATGGTTAAGTTATCCGAAGTAACATTGATTATAAGAAATGACAGCTTTATAATCGGTAGACACATCGAGATAAATTAAATTGAGCAACTTCGCACATATTGTGACAAGGCACATTTCCACCACTGCCAAATGGAAAAAATATAATATTAATAGATTAAAAATTTTACATAGCATCTTGTACATATAAGTAAGCTTGGGATGATTAAGTCATGTTACACTTTAGTTTTATTACTTTTTCTTTGTATAGTATCCGTTTGTAAGGAATATCTGGCCGTCGCCGCCGGGGGGCCAGTCGAGGGGTGTAGATGATTTTTTTTATTGGCAGTAAGGCGGCGACTGGCAGTAAGGCGGCAGTTCGCGCAGCGCGCGCTGCCACTGGCCGGCGACGGCTGCGCTCGCGGCGTTACAGAGAATGTAGGATGCAAAATAGATTCCGCCTAATATTAAAGTTGCACTCTACAGTCTTTGAAGCGGCGTTGTTAATATCGGAGGACTTGTACTTACCACCTCTTGAGTTTCTTGGATACTACTAGTATGAAAAGAAAAGTTTTTGGGTTTTGTTCCTTTATTATTATAATCATTAAGATAATCATTAAATATGGAAATAAATAATTAGGTCGGACCAAGGCGGAGCCAGAAACAGTTGGCTATTAGATTGTGATTTTTATACTTTTTCGGAATAATCGGGGTTTTGGCTAAATTCGCGTAGATACTGTGATTTTATTACCTATGTGGTACTGACGGGGTGTTGTTTTAAAGGCTCCGTTTTGTCCGACTCGAAAAAAATAATTCTGATTTTTATTCTTCATTGATTCCTTACCTCCTTTACTCTGTACACACAAACTTGACAATTACTAGTTACAGGTATATTACAAGTTTAAATTGAGAAAAATACTCATAAAAAGTAAAATCTTTAGTATCGCACCGAAGAAGTACCTACACAGAATTAGTAATCACTAAAAAACACTGACTCTCATTTACAACTTCAGGCACTTATTTTATTTGAAATGAAAAAAAATTACATACCTACATTAGAATACACCTATTATATTTTTCATTAAAATATGTTACATAAATAATTTAAATAATATTAAAATATTTACGTACATTACATTACATTAAATATATTATTATATTTCCTGGGTTCAAATCCCGGGTCGGGTACTACTACATTTTTATAATTTAGATTTTCTAGTAGTAGCTCGGACTCTGGAAATGTGTCCGGTGTATGGCAATAGGCTCACCACCTATCCTATTCCAGTGGGATCTAAACGTAACTGCTATGTAAATCGTGGGAATGTATATACTACATATGTACATTCCTCTGCCTACCTTTTCGCGGATTACAGGCGTGACGTTACGTTTATATTACATTATTGTTGGAAATCGAAAATTTTGTGTTGTACTAAAATGATTAATATGAATAACGTTTGATATGAATTTATTAATTTATTGAAAATAAAAGTTTACTACTTTTGTTGTTGTTTGTTTGTTTATTTTATTTGAGCTCTTGAAATTAGTGATTTGTGGCATTAAGGCCTAATTTAAAGTCAAGAAGTATTAATTCAATAGTCTATACGCTATTAATGTATGATTTGTAAAAATATTGTCTGTAATTATTTCTATACACCATTAATGTAGTATGTTTGTGTACAATTATTGCGTGGCAATAGACTCACTACCTATTCCATAATGGGATGAAAACTGGTAATACATAGGAATGTACTACACTCTGCCTATTATTTCGCGGTTACAAGCGTGATGTTACATATACATCATTAAAGTTATCAAAACACACCAGTATTGCAATATTCGAAATAACTTATATTTAGGATACTTGCATTCAATCATAAAATAATTTTATTGACCCTCTACTTTAAGTCGGTAATGTCATAGTCATATGGTCTTACATGGCTGAATATGTTATTTAACCTTTGCCAACTGCAAAACACAGGTAGAAACGAACATGAAAGCTGTCAAAACAAAAGTGAAGTTGGCAGTAAACGTCGTAGTGAAGTGTGTGCAAGTGTGAAGTGATGGCTTTTTGTTCAGTGTTTTCTTCTAAAATACCAATGGTGATAATTTTAGGTGCCACAGGTACGGGAAAAACTAAGCTGAGCTTGGAATTAGCTCAGAAGTTCGTCACGGAGATTATTAGTGCAGACTCCATGCAGGTAGGCAATCATAACCTCAAAATATTTTCACTATGATTTTCTTTATATACAAATGAATTATACAAGCTTTTTTCATTATACAGAAAGGCACAGTTCAGAAGATTCGCGTAAATGTTCTGATTAAGTGTTTCTTTCTATTAGATGTCTATAAAATTTAACAAAAACAACCTAACCTCTTAAACGATTCCCATTGGAATTCCACTCAGTTTTCATAACCTCCAACAACTCCTATGCATCGTTAAGACCTGTAAGAAGTGTATATGTTGTAATTTGTAGGTATGTTTTATTTTGTACTGAATTATGATAATTTTAACAGCAATTTAAAACTTAGTATCAATTTGAAACAACCAAGTCCTTATTTTATTCACAATATTAATAATATATTGGCTTACTGTACAATCTTATATCAGTGAAAGTATATAATATAAAACTATTTGCACTACAATATGCAAATTATCTGCACACATCGATATATGAGGTTACTGGATGCCCACTATTTATAAATTGTCCTGCCTACCTCTATAAAATGACATGAATATTACGAGTAGTGATATAAAAATCTAGTTATTATTGTGAACAGTGATCTGATCTCTTGATTGCACTGTTGTCTTAAGTTGTATAAGAATTTATATTAGAGTTTATGTTAATAGTTATAATGGTCGACCACAAACAATGCACATTCAACAATGATTCCCATCTTTTTAATGACCAATCATTGAAGGTTATTAGTGTTTACAATGGTGGTGAAAACCAATTGGTATGTTGTGTTAGTATGTTACTGACATTTTCAATCATTCATACTGGATCATTTTAAGTGCATAAACTCAATACATGTGGAATTTTTGTGATTAAAATGATTCCGACACATTTCTATCTTAAAGTTACTGTTATTAGTGTTTTCGTTTGAAGGCAGTAATTGAAGCTTATAGTATCATAACATCACAATTGTATTTTCCCGAAGGGATAGACAGAAGAGTAACACTTCTACTTTTCACCATGTGCATACAACATGTTTAACATTAAACATATCATAAAAATCAGGACCTCCTGATCACCAGTCGCACATGCAAGCAACACAACTAATGAGGCAGTCATTATCAGTCTGTATGAGACATATTACCGATTAATGCTGGGTAACTAGTAATCTAATAGGAATAGTAACAAACTTATTGGTGATAAACAAATATAGTTAAATAGTAACATATAAAGTTTTTTTCTAACTAATCTAATTGGCACTAAAACTAGTATTCCTACTGTCATGATCGGGGCAATTTGCAATGTCTACATCATTCAATGGCTTGGCCGAGCATACCGATATCATGTCCTCCATACTTTTGTACACAAACATATATTGACACATATTAAATCCCTACTTACGTAGATAATTTTACGATACAGTAGACAACTTTACTTCATAGTACCAATATAGTAATGGCTGCCTCATGGTAGACATTACTAGGTAAGTCTGTCTTGACTGACAATGAAATACTGGTAGTGTCAGTGCAGGAGTTTATAGTAGGAACATTATATAGTAAATTAAGGTAGTCTGGTTTAAAACATAGATATGACAACCAATATTAACAGGCTCCCTGCTTAAATGAATATCTGATATGAAATAGTTTTACCTAAAAGTTCTCTCTTGACATCATTCACTCCCTCTTAGAGACTAAATTGTAACCCCAATTGGCTTAGATGCAATGCAACATAATACAATAATGACTAACTAGTTTACTTGTCCAGTGTTTACTGAACACTTTGCTGTGTTGTAGGTTCGCATCCAACTCATGACAAATATTTGTCTAATGAAAAAAAAAATAACATCACACTTGTAATCCCCGAAGAGCTAGCACAGAAGAATGTATAACACTCTCATGTTTCACCAGTTATGGTTCAGTCCCACTATGGAATAGGTGGTGAGCCTATTGCCATGAACTGGGCACATATGCAGACTCCGAGCCACTACTAGAAAATCTAAATTGAAAAATTTTAGTAGTACCATACTCGGGAATTGAACCCAGGACCTCCCACACACAACCACTGAGCCAGTCAACATCATGTGATGTTGACAGGCAATTAGATAGGCAGTCAACATCACATGATATTGACTGCCTATCTAATTGCCTGTCTAATCAACATAAGTATTTTTTCTGTTTCTGAGTCTTAAAACTGATTTATATTGTCCTAACATATTAATTATTTATTTAATGTAAACATCACAGCTCTCTGAATATTTTATATGCAGACATAATTAGTACAACAGTATCACATTATTAATTGTATGAATTATTTATTACAGTTAGTATGCAATGTTAAGTACTGAAGCAGTATGATATCTTTCTTCCTTTTTTGATAGAATTTCGATGATTACAGGCGTGACAACAGGTAATCTCAATTGCATTAAAGTCAAAATAATTTTTCTCTTGTTTTAAGTATTTTTAAAGTTTGTTTTAAGTTATTAACAAAACAACAGATAAATGCATAGTAAAGAACCCGTTGCTCGCAACAAACGCTTGGCAACAAACATTCCAGCCGCGTGCCAATTGGGTCATGACACGCAGGGCCTCGTCTCGACTGCCGCATACGATCGGTACCGGTACTTAACTGTAGTCATCTTTTACTTACCACCTGTTGATAATTCACCAACACCTTGATCTACTACTGATAACATAACATCACGCCTATTTTTCGGAAAGTGTAGACAGAGGAATGTAGTTCACTCTCACGTTCCACTGTGCATGTTGCATTGTTTTTACTCACAATAGTGGCTGAGCCTAATGCTACTGATTTTCGGTAGAAATAATTTTTTTGCGTCGTTGTTTTTATGTAAAGAGTAAAGAAAAGATGTAGTCATAATCAAGTGGTCGCTACCACTTCGATCATCAGCAACCACTCCGCACAGAACTAAGGGATAGGACTGTTAATGTTAGTTTGGATAGTTAGTGCATGTTGTTACTATCTACTAACAGAATTAGAGGAATGGGAATCTTCTAAACATTAGTCTACTTAGAGTATAATATGCAAAATATATGTATGTAAGTAATAAACATTTATTGTAAGGGCAGGTAATATTTGTTAGTATTTATTATATTCAGAGTTGGGAAAGATGTGTTGTGACTGTACTCCTTAGGTTCAAGATTGTCATCTCAGTTCAGTAACTGGTGTTTTACAATTGCTTTTATTAGTAATCTCATCATAGTAGAAATGGATGTGGTACTAGTAGTCTATTGCCTAGCATATAACTTGTCCACTTTCTTCTATTATTATATTGTTATTATTATATTGTAAAGATATTATATTATATTACTTAAGCCTCAGTAGCACCAATGCAAAATGCTTTTTTTTAATAATCCTCCCCAAACGATGTTCCATTACATTAAACATGCATGTGTTTATATGTACATATATACAAGTACAGTAGGTTGCCAAATTATTAGCGACATCCACATTGTTTTTGTATTTGGAGGTCTGAGTTATTCTTTCTATTATGTTTGTTCTTACATTTATAATGTGTTTGTTTGAAACAGTGTATGTTTGATATACTAAAACAATAACTGGATAATAAAAATATACTTATTTAACTTTAAGAATATTCATGAGGCAAAAATTTTACTCTTATATTTTGACATTTAGTAATGCTACCTCTCATTGATTGAAACTGTCATCAGAGAATGGCATCACAACCCA
>DWDU01002566.1:0-12601 GCA_018245575.1 Jemadia suekentonmiller
CAACACTCACAGGCAGAGTGCGCTTAAGTCAATTCATTAAGTTTCCTCTGTTCTTTTGCGATTTTATATTTATATCATATAGGTAATCAATTTTGATTCTGTGTGTACAAAGACTAAGCACATAAAATACTTAGTAGGTTATCATGACTGTGGCTATCACTACTGTGGCTATCACTACTGTGGCTATCACTACTGTGGCTATCACTACTGTGGCTATCACTACTGTGGCTATTACTACTGTGGCTATTACTACTGTGGCCATCACTGTTGTTAAATTTACAGTGCAGAATAATAAAAAATTATATGATCATTATCAGCCTGTTGAAGTCGACTGCGGAACTTAGGTCTTTCTTAAAGCGTTATGCGTATAATTGGTACGCTGGGTCATGCAAGTTGGAAATCACATAAATTATATGCGAAACATTATGACATTGATATCGTATTGAAAATATTTTCCACACCAAAAACATCCAGGAACAAGTTAAACTTCACTCAAGCCATTAAAAATAATAATATAATGAAAATTAACAGTCATATTCAGTTATCATATGAAATAGTTAAAAGCGTTTCGCGACGTCCGTATCATATGTTGACACATCGAAACTAATTGATGGTAGCATCAGTAATTAATGGCAGGTAATCAAGACCGAACATAGCCGCTTGTAATTAAGCGTGTGTTGATCAGTAAAAAGTCATACATTGTGCTAGCAATTTATTGTATTCACTTTTGTTTGCCAATCGAATTATTACCAAAATGGGTTTACCTTGATTTAAAAAATGCGCTACCCTTACAGTGTTGTTGTATCGCAGTCTTTGTTAGTTAAAATTGTTATTATTTATATGAATGCAAACGATTTCAAAAATATGAACGGTTTGTATTCTCCTAGATTATTCGACATTTCTCTTCAATTTTAGCTCTGATCGAAATATCCAATTGACAGGCCACTTACATCTTTTCATCTTTTTGTTTCTTTATGAGCGATCACTTTTTCCAAAAAGTTTAATAAAAGGAGAAAGCACTCTGGTGCTTGTACATATCTAATAATCAGTCGTTGTGGAATTCGAGATGAGACTTTGAAAAATACATCATGCTCTTGCTTAAACCACCCCAGTTCAAAGTGAGAAACAGCGGTCGGTATGCAATACCACTCGCGTCACATAGGAAAATTAATCCCAGATCAAAAAGTTTCTCATTTCCCGGGTTTCCCTATTTGCTTTCGCTTCCCCGCAAACGTGTCTTTTTGTTCAGCTAACGTGGATGGTAGGCGACGTGTATGTTTCGTATTAAGGTGATGGCATATTACCCGACAATGTGCTGTCTGGTCCCTTTATGCAAAATGCAACGTCTGTTCGCTAATTTCGAGGATGGATAATTTTTTCCTCGGGCTCGTCAAAACGATCTCAGCCACTTGGTGTTATGTAGATAACTGGCATGTTCCGTGTAATACCCTTTTAACAAACATATCCGCATTGTACGAGTTGCTTATTTGCATTTTATAACTTAGGGTAAAAAAAGCTACGTTTTAAAAAAATTTGCACTTTTATTTCTTTCTTTGAGACATTATTTCATGTTTCACTTGTTTCTTGAAAGAAGCATGTCACAATGTGTTCATGTTCGCGTCAAATGTAGTACAATATGGACCGCATATCAATAGTGGAGGTGCACGTGAAGTGAGGAAGCGATATCTTTTGTTATTTTAGTGGATAAGAGGTGGTGTGTAGCGAAAATGTGTCAAGGATCGTATTATTGTTGGTAGCGGCGGCCCTAGACGTCCGCTTCGCCACAAATCAGGAGGAGCGGCGTTATACGATAAAATGTAAACCGAGACGCCTTTGTGCTGTCACATTAACTCTTTATATTATTCTTTCTACATAGAACGCGATATTTTCATATTAGCTTTGGGTTTTTCATTTCATTTTAATGTTTATGTCGGCGGGCTGGCTTTTGTAAGGATAGGGCTTTGTTCGAGATATTTTAGTACAACATTAAAATTCTCGATTTGAGAATCAATTTGTTGTAAATATGTAGATCTCGTTTGTTGAGTATTGGTTGTGTTCTATAACTATTTATTTACATTTACGTTTGTTAAAAGGTACAAAAAATTCTTTAACCAATTTTAAACAGTTATTAAATTTGCCCGTAATTCTATAAGATCTAAATGATAATAATATTTTTATGTTGGTCGCGAACTTCTGTATGCCCACCGCTGGGCGTCATCATCTCCGTTTGTTTGTTGGAGGAAAAGTAAATACTCAACGCGGTTTGGCAGAAATTTGAAATAAGCTACATAATAATTTACCTTATCGAAAGTTATAAAAGTTGGAACTTCTGGCGCAACTTGGGCCCAACAAAGTTACCTATTGCGTGTACAAAATTAATAATTTACAAGCAAAGGTGCGTCAAAATATGTACATACATACATCAATTAATAAGGGAATATAATGATTGTGATACAGTAATAACTCAGGGAACGACTATTTGGAACGAATGGGGTACTGCCCCAGAAGTCCGGCGAGACTACACATTTTGAGGGGTGGTCGCGGCGAGTACAAACGAATAGGAATTGGATGTAACAAAAGCTTTATCCTGTTATTCGATGTATTTTGGATATTTCGAAATTGCAGTGTGAATATATTTGATGAACTGCATAAAAAATCTCTTGGGGTATAATCGATTTGCAAAGAACAATACAAGAAAGTGCAACGTCGCATAGGACTTACAATTACGTAAAGGATGTTACACCTTAAACTATACTTTAGAGAATGGCTGTTCAAAGAATGACGAAGCAGATATACATACAATGCGAATGTTGGTGGACGCACTTGCCCTTGGAGGCTAACACTCACCTGTCTTAATCAATAGGCCAGATACTAGTTGAAAGAGGAGTCAGAACTCTCCGAAACCGGCGTGCACGATGAAGAGAGTGATGAATGTGGAGGAGGCGCGGCAGGTCCGTGAGGATAAGAGATATTTGGCACTAGCTGCTCTCTGCCTACCCCGTAAAGAACCTTGCGTGATGATATGTATGTATCGTCTCCAATAATTTCAAGAAATGTGTCAAGAAACAACGTATTAAAGCGGATCCATTTGGTCATGCAAAAGAGAACGCGAGAGATTTGCTCTCAAGTTTTTATCTCTATCTTTAGTGACGAACACACGTTTCCACGAAGTACATGTAATGTAGGACAAAGCTTGCACTGTGACACGTAGTAACAAGATACTACGTAGTTCGTTTCCGCATCTCGAGCTCTCTCAAGATGTTCCGAGAGGCCGCCGAGAACACGCGGAGTGTTTTTTGATATCCGAATCTGAAAGTAAACGAACATTTTTTCCTTTCAACCTTTGCTATGGTTTATTCGTCTCTGCCTCATTTACGTGAAGTTTTAATGTAACTGACTCAATGAATTATTTTGTTAAGAACAATATATTGGAAATACATATTGAGATGATTAAAAAGATGTGTTTAGGATTGTTTATTGTTTTTGGGTTTAGGCACATTTTTATACCCGTTTGAAATAAAAATACTTTGCAAAAATATTTTACTACTTTGTAAATAGGTATACTTTCTGAAATAGTAATATATTTTGAGGCTCGAAATTTCATATATTAACAAATCCTCACAGGAGAAGCTTCGGCACGGATGTTATTCAATTGGTTATTGGTTACGAAAAAGAGAAAAAACGTCAGTATGAATTGAATGTATGTGTATGTACATATACATATGTCAACATTTGTACTGTCAAACGTAAGTGAAAAGCTTCACTAACTTATACAAATACTGAATTTTAAAGAGCCAACGTAACAACGTTGATAAATGGCACTCTGCATGAAAAAAAAACGTTCAATGTTGACGTACAAATCAACCAGCAACGCAAACCACACGGTGCAGGTTTAACGGGAAATATCCGTTTTGCGGTCGCGCCCGCGCTTTTTTCCATTAGTAAAATAAGCAAACAAATAGAAATGTGTGTTTTTCGTGTATTAAACAATGTAGAGTACTAAACTACGTTTAGTTTTAGTTAAGAAAATTTGAATAACGAATGTTTAGTACGGATATCAAATGAGTATTTATTAAAACGGCAATTATCTGTATTTTTATTGACCAAGAAATATGTCACAGATAAACAATAATAATAATAATATATTGGGACATCTCCACACACGGCCATCTGATCCCAAAGTAAGCATCAAGAGAGCTTGTGGTATAGTAACCAGACAACTCATTACACAAATATTTATTCTGAGTGGGAATCGAACCCACGACCCTCGGCGCAACAGTCAGGTTCACTAACCATTGCACCAACGGGTCAGTCAGATCATATATATATATTTATTACACCCTATTTCAATGTTTTTGTGGTAATTATATAAAAAATATACCAATTCGTCTGCGCCGTTGGTCGAGTGGTTGCAGCTGTCACTGCTGATCGTGAGGTCCTAAGATCGATTCCCGGGTCGAGTACTATCAGGTTTTTCTGACTTGAAATTCTTAGCAGTGGTTGGGAGTCTGGACTTGTGCCCGATATGTCGCAATAGGCAATCTTATCCACAAAAGGATAGATGTACATACCTATTCCGTATAACGCGACTGCCTACCTCTTCGGAGATGTTACCTTTTCAATATTTATAAGAGAGAGAGGTGACATCGAAACATTATTGTATCGTTAATATAACACGCTAATTGTAACTGCAAAGATCACTTACGTCTCCACTATAAGCAACTCATTAAAAACTGCAATACATTCAAATGAAAAAGAATTATAAACACTATAAAAAATAGATGAAATCTTCGCTATGGTAATAGTAAAATACGCCACATGAACATTTGGCCGGAGTAGGTATCAAACCTGAAACTTCCAATACAGCAGTCAGGTGCGCTAACCATTTTTTTGTTTAACATTGTGTTTACAATTTTAATCTTTTTCACGTAATCTATATGTACTAGGTATAACTTGAAGCGATAATAATGATCTCAATAACTTTTACTTATTTAAGAAATTTACCGGTACACGTTCATGGAAATAATTTAATTTTATGATCGTATTTATATTATTTGGTGTACCTGATATCCACAAGTGTGTAGTTTAATTAACACCTTATATTGCCAATAATTCGATATACATATCGACCTAAGTAAAGTAATTGTAGTTTTTAAAAAAAATGGAATAAAGCTTGTCCTTCAGTAATGCTTGTAATTTTATATGACAAAGTATCTTTCGTGCAAGTTTATTTCAAGCAGTTATTTTAAATATCATAATTAAATGTACGTTGATATTACATGGTATCATTGAGAATTTTTTAACGTAAGAACGTAAACATAAAATCACGCCTGTAATCCCCGAAGAGGTAGGCAGAGAAATGTAGAACACTCCCTCCCACGTTTCACCAGTTACGTTTACGTCCCATAATGGAATAGGTGGTGAGCCTATTGCCATGCACCGGGCACATATCCAGATTCCGAGCTACTACTAGAAAATCTAAATTAGACAAATTAAGTAGTTGAATTGAAACCAGGACCTCCCAATCAGCAGTCGCACTTGCAACCAACACGACCAACGAGGCAGTCAATTTTCTATTCGAACTTTATATTAAAATAAATAAAGTGTACATTGCTCCTGCTTGAAAAAATTTATAACAGAAACAATACCTTATATTGGATTATAGGAATAACAAACAATAAAAAAATTCTAATCTTTACCTTGTGTCTATAGCTTAATAACGGTAGAATTAATGGTTCTTATCATAATAGAAATTTCAAATGCCAGTGATTTCATAACCTCCCTTGGGATTCGTCGCCTTTTCGCCCTAAAAACATTGGACGTATAAAGCTATTGTAATATCAACCCAAAAGATCATCTTATTATGGGCCAAAGTGACTTGCAAGCCGTGGTTTAGATGTAACATTGTTTTCATGAAACAAAAATGTAGTGTATACATAGAATTCAATTTTCGGGGCGTGGCAAATCAACAACCGTGACACAATGTGTTCAAACCGGCAATATTCCTCTGCTAAAACTGCAGTATAAATTAGAAGACCTTTATGTCTTTTCGTCACTTTTGTTTATGAAAGGGTAGCGTTCGGTCGTCGTCCATACCAGTTACAAGAAGTAGATATTGATTAGTCAATTAGGTGTGCTCGTTGTGAAGCAGGAACCAAAGTATGTTCGCCGAGGGTAAATATAAATGATGCATGGCTCGTATAGCGTGATAGTTCAAAACACCATGCCGCTAACTCGCGTCTAGCCACCTCCCAGCGCATTTACTGTCCATCGGTGTTCGAGAATGTTCCGTTTTTAACGATTACTCAATAATATCTTACAGTTGTGTACAAGACGGCATATGATGAAAATAGTTGAACTCTTAACAAATTATAAAAAAAATAATTCAGTGTTCGAATTTCAAAATGTAATATTGCATTGTTACAGGGCCGAGCGCCATAGAGCCGCGCTCGCCAAGCGCTTTCACGTCTAACTCCTCCAGCATGCTACTGCTGCAAACACACGTAAGTAAAATTTTCTAATACAAATGTAAAGTTAATCACAAAACAAATCAGTATTCATTAACTCTGTAATTTTCAGGGAACGTTTTAGAAACATTCGATTTTATATGTATCTCTAAAGATATGCTTTTGTCGTCTTTTTCCTACAACAGAATTAACATTTCAATCATTTGTTTAGAAATAATTTGTAAGCAAATTATTTATATACATACGCTGAAGGCTGTCAAAGTAGAACATTCATAATGATACAAGCGAAATAAGCACACTATTGGCGCCGCGTGCTACCGCCTATGCCGGAGCTTTACCGCCTACCTCATTTGGTCCGCCTTTTATATCGATTTGTTTTTCTATTACAGAGCAACTACGGTTCGTCCTTCACTGATCTGCTTTCACCCCAATATCAAGAAGATTCCTCTGAAATTTTAGAAGATAATCTAGATCCATTCCCGGACGTCGAATTTCACGCTCCCATTCCTCCAGAGATTAAGTCGCTGCGTACGACTCCAGTGAGTGAAACTCCGTCGCCGATTCTCGGACCTGCGTTGCCCAGTTTTGAGGAAACTTACTCCGTTCGTTATCCGAAGCAAGAAATGGCAGAATTCGGTATAAAGATGGACGAAGACTGTTACAACAGCGGCTATTCGCATCAAGGGCATGCGTCTACCCAGCTACTGTATCAATATCATCAACCGACACTTCCTTACGTTCCGTCCCCATATTACGCTCCGGCCCAACCCTGCAGCCCCACGTTCGACACTGGAGGTTTGCCCAACAATCAAGATTCTTACTCTCTACCGCCGTTCCCAAGTTCTATTGACCTGTTGGCTTCGGATCAAGCAGCCAGACAAAGAAGGTCATCGTTACCGGTACAAAGATCGGAATCTAGTAGCTCTAACGACAGTCCTAAATTACACGGCAGTCGAGTGCATTGTATGCAGGCGTCCGCGCCCAGCTCCGCGTCGAGCTCTCCCGGTGGCGTCCCGCAGGACAGCGTGGTGGCGCGCGCCGCCCCGCCCTCACCGAGCCAACTGTGCGCCGTCTGTGGCGACACCGCTGCCTGCCAACATTATGGAGTCCGCACATGCGAAGGTTGCAAAGGCTTCTTCAAGAGAACCGTTCAGAAAGGATCGAAATACGTGTGTTTAGCCGAAAAATCGTGCCCTGTTGATAAAAGAAGAAGGAACAGGTGCCAATTTTGTCGCTTCCAGAAATGCTTAGCTGTTGGGATGGTCAAAGAAGTTGTGAGAACTGATTCATTGAAAGGGCGGCGGGGCAGACTCCCTTCAAAACCGAAATGTCCGCAAGAATCACCACCCAGTCCGCCCATTTCCCTGATAACTGCTTTAGTAAGAGCACACGTTGATACGTCACCTGACTTTGCTAATCTAGATTACTCCCAATACAGAGAACCCAATCCCATGGAGCCACCCATCTCAGATTTGGAAGTCATACAACAATTTTATTCTTTGCTGAGCAATTCAATAGACATGATAAAGATGTTCGCAGAGAAAGTTCCCGGCTATGGTGAGCTGTGCCCTGAGGACAGAGAGCAATTATTTGCATCTGCGCGCCTGGAACTGTTCGTACTCCGATTGGCGTATCGGACTCGTCCAGAAGATACTAAACTAACATTCTGCAACGGTCTGGTTCTGGATAAACGACAGTGCCAGCGGTCGTTCGGTGACTGGCTGCATGCCGTGCTGGATTTCAGCAACACGCTGCACTCAATGGATATAGACATCTCGACATTCGCCTGTCTCTGCGCGTTAACTTTGATAACAGGTATAATACCCATTACAATCATGTAATATTTTTACTTTCATTACATTATTTAACAATTTATAGGCACTAGAGTAAAATTTTTTGCATAATTTATGATATATAGTTTCAGTAATGTATTATATGAATCAATTCTTTAGGTAAACATTTAACCGTTTCCACGTTGTACTAAGAAGGTATTTCTTGTTTTGCAGAGAGACACGGATTAAAGGAGCCACATAGGGTGGAGCAACTTCAGATGAAGATAATCGGATGCCTGCGGGCCCACATGCCGGGCGGCGGAGGGGCGACCTCGACGGGTGCGCCGCATTTCAGCCGTGTGCTGGGCGCTCTGCCCGAGCTGCGCTCGCTCTCCGTGCAAGGACTTCAGCGCATCTTTTACCTCAAGCTTGAGGACTTGGTGCCCGCCCCACCACTCATCGAGAATATGTTCCGCGCCAGTCTGCCATTTTAGACATTCTACTGTATCCCACATCCCGAGGAGCACACCGCCTTCTAAACCTATTCCTCCCCTGTCTAGGGCCGACTCCGTTATTTTTATAAGTGTTTAAGATTAAAAATATTTTTCTAGAGATTAATTAAAAACTATAGGGCTCGATCTCCCGCGGAATCGGTCCACGCTTCTCATACGAAGTTAATTTTATTATTAAAAGACATTTTATTATATAATCATAAGTAGAAACTTAGATAAACTTAATTTATTGTAATATAATGTATATTTGTGTGTGATTCCGTTTTTATCTTTAAAATTATCTACCTAGTAGTTTGCATTTGAGTTACCGCTCGTGATCAATGGCATCTCGTCGTACAAATATTCCTATGTTATTTACTTGTGTATTATTTAAATAAGAAAAATCTAGTCACAAGACTTACAAATGTAAAAATTTGGCTTGTAAACACCGAATTTGATAGTAATTTTACGAATGATTAAGGCATTTGTTAGTAGGTATAATAATCGTCGCGCGTGAATGTGAAAGCGGCCGGCGGCGGCGGAAGCACACAGTGATGTGTCAGTGAGCTGTTGGAAGTTACCTTTTAGGTTTAAATTATTTAAATATAATTTAGATAATAATGAAACGTTGATGTAATTCGTTGTAATAAAATTATACCTATAAGGCCAGAGAAAAAGTTCAGCATCAATTTTTACGAAGGTAAATAAATCCCTAGAATCCAACGTGTCTTAACAAGTACCTTTCTTAGATCGGTTGTGTATATGAAGGGTAGAGGTACCTCCACCCTCCATGGTTGTATGATGTTTCCTTATGTGTGTGTATGTGTTTCAACATACAAACGTGTACGCACATCGATTACACCTGACATATCAATGATTTATCACATAGGTGTGCGTGCCCGAGATTGTTAAAATGTTATATATTTACCCAGTTTTATTAGAGTTTTTGAATAAATTAAAATGTTAAACAGTAGACAGAACGGTGCGAATTTTCATCGTAATCTTTACTTAGTAGTGCATTCGGCGTATAAACCCAGTCTGGACCAATAAAATAGCATAAAATTGAAGTCGTAATGGGAAATTAAAAATTTGTCCAATGTGGATTAAAAACTGGGACGCAATACAAGTAACTTATATTAATAGTAAAATACACATTAGTAATTATACGAAACTATGCTTATAGGTACTGATAACATTTCAGATATGTTAGTTTTTATATTTGAACGGAATATAAAGTATAACTTAATATTCTTATTATTCTTAACATTAACGTGCACCATAACTCTAAATGTATTTTAAATCACGTTCGAATTGGACTTATCGCTTATAAGTAGGAATTTAAATTGAATTAAGAATTGATCGTTCGATTTTGGAGCGTTAAAACTTTTTTTGAACTGTGTACGTGTAAGTGATAAATCCCTAGATAAGGTGTGACATATATAATTTAAAATTATATATTTACGATGATCCAACATAAACGAGTGCTAATTTTATACAACTTTAATATAAATGCTGAACTTTTTACTCGACCGCCCGAAATCCTTTTTAAGTATTAGTTAATTTTATAGATTTGTAAAATATATGTGTATCATGATGGATTTTCTCATTATATACTTGTATGTGTGACTATGCACTTAACATGTTCTGTTATAAATATGAACAAAATGATGCTTTTATTGTTTTCAAAACATTTCTAGGCCTTGTTGTGATTAGATAACTTAGTTACAACTACAGTTAAGAATGACGTAGGAACTTATATATTTATATATAGATGCATAAAGATTGACGCTCACTCAGCTTCGTTAGCCGATTCACTCTATGAGATAGGAATGTTTCAAATACATACTTCAAAGTTTAAACACGTCCTATTCAACCCGAAAATCATACCTATCACATCAGCCGACGTACATTTAATATAACAAATTGTAGCGTACACACGTATATAATAAAAATAAAAATTCAATTAAACATTCCAATGTAAAAATGGTTGTCGTTCATTTAAAAAATAACTCTTCTACCTGATAATGTTCTTGATGCTGTTCACGCTTGAATCAAAGGCACTGTCAAAACATAGTAATGAGCTATTTATACGGCTTTGGTATATGATGTTATGATTACTAAATGCATTTTTTTTCTGGACATATATACATAGATATGCTTTTGTTAAATTTATGTCAATAATTTTCTTTGTAAATATTTTTGTCGCAATAATAACAACGCAGGAGCGTTACTTTAAAACTGAACACTTTTATTTACCCATCCCTGTTTTTTTATTTTTAATGTCGTCAAATGCCTATGACAATATACAGTATATGTAAATTGTAATTCACATTATCACATCTAGTCGTAACGTCAAGCCTGTATCCCCGAAGAGGTAGGCAGACGAGTGTAGCACAGTCCTACGCACCGCGGTTTATGCATGGGCACCGGCAACAAGTGCACCCCCCGGTCCGGAAAAAAGAACATAGAAAAAGTTAGATTTTTTTTTAAATGACTGAACCAACGCGAGGATAATGCATTAGAAAAAGTACTTAAAACTCGCAACTCTGATATTATGTTCGGCTATAGGAGAGTCTCGACGACTAAAAAAATGGTCGACTGCTGCCGCCCCGTCAAAGTTTATGTTTGGCCGTATGAGAATGTCGTCGACCAAAAAAATGTTGCCGCCTTCTGAACAATCCTTTTGCCGTGCCGCACGCTACGCCCAGATCTGCACTTTCCTGAAAAAAATGACGTCCCAGCATAGAATAAGTGTCGAGTCTATTACCAGATACCGAGCACGAATTCAGACCCCCGAGCCACTAATTGTAATTTCAAGTAGAAAATTTAAGTTACAAAAATCCAATAGTACCGTACTCCAGAAATTGAACTCACGACTTCTCAATCAGCAGTTGCGATTGTATCAATTGGGTCAACAAGGCAGTCATTACATCAAATGTATTTAGTCGATATGCAAAAAACCAAAACACAATATCCAAGAACTAAAATAACATGTGGTTTTTTAAGAAAAGCGCTAAGAACGCAAACATAGGAATATGGAGTTGTTCCCAACGCACCTATTCCATGATAGTACGTAAAGGTACTAACTGCTGAAACGCGGTAGTGTACTATCTTCCTCTGCGTATCTCTTCCGGAATTACAGGCGTTATGTTATGTTATGTGTGACCATTGGGTGTCATTTGCTGAAAATCAAAACTGTCAGCACCGCATCAAAATGCGAAAATATAACAAATTATGTAATACAAATTGTAACTCATGATATTTTATATTGCCTGATATAATCTGCTGTGGCCCAATTACGGACGGGTATTTACCTGCATTATGAAAAATAAAAGCCTATTCTATATAAAATTCATTCTATATAAAAAATAGAAGTCTAAGAATCAGCAATGAACGTGATTAGATTAGAGATTTTCTTATAATTAATAAACGAAAATTGTATTATTCTTGGCGTTGCTTGGTAAACACAAAAACGTGGGCCCAGTCATTATAATAGGGCAAATAGAAAGAGGGTATGAGATAATGAAACATAAAGTCTAATTCAACCTTAATATAAAGTTTGACGGAATGTGAAAAAAGTTGTAATTGCTCACTCCAGTTAATGTCTACACGTCGCTTAAAATGGCCACGCTTGACGTGCTAGAATTCTACGGCGCTCAAACCCGTTGGTAATTTCGAACGGATTCAGCCCTAAGCTAGATTTAAACCCAGCTTTACACTAACTTGTGGATCGAATTCTAAAACCGGAGCGGATAGGTCAGTGGGTCAGTAGATCATGAATTTGAATAAATCTATAAAACCACAGTTGAGTCACATAAAAGGTGAAATTTTTATTTTATATTTACCTATATATATAATCTTATATCTAATC
>DWDU01002567.1:0-12601 GCA_018245575.1 Jemadia suekentonmiller
ATGATAAACAACCACTAACTCCAGCTTTATCGCTGTACTCGAAATCAAATAAACACGTTTCAAATAACCCTCGAATGTTAATAGCCCTCTATGTCAATTTGAAGTACGTATTGATTAAAATGAGTGTGTGAATTATCTATATAGTATTGAAGTGAGCAGTGACAGTATAGTGTCACACCTATAGTCACACTGGCCGACTCACAGCAAGGAAGTGAACTAATAGGGTTAAAAAGTATAATATTTTTAAAATTACTTTTTGTTGATGCAATTATAGTAGTGTTTTGCGATTTGTCCTGTTTTTCTCCTTTCGTGAAGAGATTCGAATTCTTCTTGAACAACCATACTTAGTTTGAGATTCAAACTCCAGCTCGTTCCTTGGTGACTTATCTTCTGATAATAGACACCGAAGCATAGCAGCTAAGCGGGCGTGTCAGGCCGAATATACTAACGATTTATTGCCCAATGAAATATGAAACATAATGATGAATTTATTTTACTTACGATTCTTACTTACTGCTTCGAGTGTACAGTTACTATGTATCTTTAACATTAATTTGTATAAATCGAAATTCGGTATGGTTATTTCTCTTAGACCTGATGGGCTCGTATACTGCAGTTAAAAGTTATACTTAGGTATAATTGAATATTTTCTATGAACACTAATAACATAATTAACAAGTTAATAATTACCAGAACAGTTCGATTACGATACGTCTGAATTGGGCATGAAATCTGATTGCACTTATCCTTTGAGAGTTGCATGTTCTACTGATTGGCTCACAACTGCAGAGTGAAACGATTGAGAATGATTAGTTGAAAATTAGGTCTCGGTCTAGATGTATTATTACAGGACATGCCGTTTTTTATATTGTCAGCTTCATTACATATCTAGTACTTAATGAAACTGACTATCAATTGTCATAGTTACGTAGATTTCATGTGGAAAATATTTAATGTGAAAATGATTACACTTCAACCTAATACCTTACTACTAGGATTCCCTGTATCATGGGTGCGTTAGTCAAACATTCAGAATAAACAATAACGCCAAATTACAGTCATCAATTTTAAAGATATTCATATGAGTCTCAATCTAAAATAAAAATATTTAAGATATCAATATTGTTAAAAAACACGATATTGTCCTTCATTGTTACACCAAGCATTACTAAAACTTTAAAACTCGTCTAATTTCGGACTGTAGACTTCCTTCGCCTACGTCTTCGGGGATTACAGGCGTGATGTTACGTTAATTTTAAAACCAGAGATGTATACCACCGTTCGAACCCCAGATCCTAGAGTGAACTCATTTCTCCATACTGCTTACCGCATTGTAAAATATACAATTAAACAATGCGGTTACGAGTTTGCTAATAATATACTGAAGATGTTATTAACATCATCAACCTGTCTCAGTCCGATGCTTGAAATAGGCTTCTCCTAATGAGGGCTATCGCGCTTTGTTCTTGGCTTGCTATGTCCTCTGTCCTGCAGCTTTAGCTTTGTTCTGTAGCTACGTCCTGGAGGGTCTAAATCTGACTTCTATATAAATATTTTATCAAGAACCTCTTAAAATGAATTATTTTTTGGTTACCATGGTTTGTTGTTGTGGTAATCAGTTAATCACAATCAGATGAGCTATGATTAAATGAAATATTCGCAGCTCGGGTCGCTCTTAATGTAACCATATTTACAGTGTGACGAGTCATAGAGCTGTAATAATTAATTAGGTGTGAAATTTAGTAATTAATCCGTATAATCGGGGAATTATTCCGTTAGAACGTAGACTTGATTGTTGATTCGTCGATTTCGATCATTTAAATGCCATTAAGTCGAGAAATCATCAATATTTGGTTAATTTAATGGTGTAATGATTTTCATTTCACATATGTTTACATATTTGTGTCATTGATACTGGATACATGTTCTTGAACCATAACAATATCTTAACGTTTAATTTGAATTAATTATGGTTTTAGTGACACAGTAGTTTAATAGTCTTTTATTGGTTTATTTTATATATTTTCTTATAGCACGTAAATTTTCTTTTCCCTTTTAATTTTATATCATAATAAAAACCGGTTTGTAGGAAAACTTCCTTTTCTCTTGTTTTCGTTTCGAATACATTAAACTTTGATAATAGGAACGTTTTCGCGAAGCGCCATTTTATTTCTTCAACAAGTATGAATCATTTATAACCGGGGTAACTGCGTTTTCGATAAACATCTTGAAAAAAATATTTCCATTCCAGGATATGATATTGTGCCTGTATCAGAAACGTGCTGAAATAATTTATACTCAATAAAATGTTTTTGTACTTGAAGAAAGTTTTTATCGTCAGCTACAGCTGGCACTACTGACCTCGACAGCTATCAAGGTTGTGAGCCGATTGCCATACATCGGGCACATACCAGACTCCGAGCCGGCTAGAAAATGTAGGTTAGAAAAATCTAATAGTACCCGACCCGAAACTTGAACTGGGGATCTCTCAATCACTAGTCTCGCATGCAACCAACACGACCAACGAGGCAGTCAACATGTGTAATTCTTTAAGACATATGAAATAAAAATTAAATCCTTTATTGTGAAACAGTAATTGAAATAATTAAAAGCCCATGTGGTGCTGCTACCCAGAGAAACTAATTTATACAGATAATAAAGTCTGCTATCAAATATGTTTAATAGTGTATAGGATTAGCATCCGCCTTTCAGTCCGGGTATAGGTAGGTATGTATATACGTACATAAAATCCTCAACTTTGACCCGGAGGCAAGTCCTAGGTCTTAATACCTGCCACACACTTCTAAATAGGCCTGTACCATATTGGTGCATTCTTTCTATTAGGTATTAAAAATGTCACATAAATTAAATTAAATTTGAAATAATTTTCACACGAACACAGTGTGAACTAATTATCTTACCAATAATTAATATAAACAATTGTTTCGTTATTAAATTCATCATGCTGTATTAAAATGTCGAGCGCTAACATAGGCCCGCGACTAAATACAATCCTTCACATACCTATTTGCTCTACTTTTCACTATTCTCATCGAAAATTTCCTCAATATACAGAAACCACTACATTTTAATGAGACTCTACTGAAATCATCATATCAAATATTAATTTCGTATGTAGGTAATGTTAATAGCTCTCGTGGGTACTCAAACTACTTTCACGGGCCTTGATGGCGAAGCGAGATCTTGGAATGCGAAAAAATACGCTTTGCGAAAACGTTAAAGTATTTTTACGTTTATGTAGGATGTAAAGAAGTTAAGTAAGACCAAGTGTGCATATACATACAATGACTACAATAAAACATTAAAAATATGTTGTTATAAAACCGATTATCGTGAGCTTTATTAAGAAATAAAAAAAGAAATCTGTGGTGACTGGTTTATTCCATAGTGCTACGAATGCGTCGAGAAAAAAACTCTACAATTATGATATAATATGTAAATGTAATTAATCCCTGTAGAGGTTGGCAGAGGCGTGTAGTTCACTCCCACGTTTCACTGGTTAGGTTTACCCCCTACTATAGAATAGGCGGTGAGCCTGTTGCCATGCATGAAGTATGAATTTAATCTCCGAGCCACTCTAGAAATTTCAAGTTAATAGCACCCAATTGTACGCGATCCGGGGATCGAACCCACGGTCTCTCGATCAGCAGTCGCCCTTGCAACCACTTGACCAACTAGGAAATCAAGACCGATGGCCAAATCTCTAATCCTTAACAGATATGTTTATCATTTTCCACATTGATCACTTTCTTTACCCTTCTAATAGAATACTGTATTCATATAATACGTTACATAGATGTCAGCTTGATTTTCTTGTAACATTTATTACTCGTACAAATGAGTATGAAAATACGCAACCGCGACAAACGCCGGTCTCGTGCGCACACAAGCCTATCTTTCCATGTGTCGCAAAAGATTTCACATTGTAATACATAAAATATACATATCTGCCTTCACCCCTCGTTCAAATTCATATATACATTGTCGCTGCCGATAACAATGGAGTGTAACGCAAAAGCAAATTCCATCTTTTCGTCGCCGAAACTACTTTAATGCTTGAAAGAACAGGAACAACGTTAGTAAAATGCTAACATTTGTTATTATTAAATAAAACGTTTTCTCTCTTACGAAAAATTCGAGTACACGTTAACGTTATAATGATATTAAAATCGAATTTGGATATACCATATACTTTCCACAGCGTATGTTAACATGTAATGGAAAGAAAACATGTAGAATACGTTAACGATTTTCATTTTCAAATGTCAAAGGAACTGACGTTATTTACGAACAGTTTCGACCAAGTACAGTGTTCTAAATTTCTCTTAGTCTGATTAAATATAAATATGTATGCGCTTATGAAGCAACATTTTTGATCCTTAAACGAGCTTTAAATGAAATGAATTCAGAAATATCATTAGTTACTTATTCTTAATCAAAAACTTTAAATGTACCTGTAAATATATATTATTCATTCGCAATGGAAACTTTTAGTACCTAGAATAAATCCAACAGGCGACAACAAGCAGAATTGTCCAGTTTCATCCGAAAACAGGACTGGCAAAACTTTCTCTATATTCCCAACGTGAATAGATTTTGCTTTCCAAATAAGAAATAGTAACATCGCACATTTAAAACTATTCCCGACTCGGCGAGAATCCTCGATAAAGTCCTCGGAGTGAAATATATCGCCGCCGAAAGATCCACACGTTTCTTTGTGAGGACGGTTTCGCGAGGATAACTTATTAAGCACCTTTTGTTCCTACGCCGCATCGTCTCAGTGTGAAGAGGGCTACAGTTACAAAGGTACATGTAGCCGTGAAAATTGCTTGTTGGTTTGTGCACTTCGTACACTGCTCAACCCTAAGCGGCCAGCGATTAACGATCTTAACCTTAAACGTTTATGAGCCAAATTAAAAATGTCAGAGTTGTGTAGTAAGAGTGTCCACGGAATAGTTTAGTAACGGACTTTTTCAATACAAAGCTGAACACAATTACCAAAACATGAAGATCCAATATGAATGCACGAAATTACAGATTGAAGTATCTTCGAAACTTAATATTAAAATTTTACGATTACAGCATTGCTGAATGCCATATTTCTTATTTATAAGACGATTAAAGTTCCTAAGTTACGTAGAAGAATCGCGGCAGGTATTTAAGACCTGGGGTGAAGATATGTATATATATGTATTAAAGTTAAAATTTGTAGACCTATCTACGGAATACGTTTACGTGCAATTTTAAATGACAACCGATATTACTTATAACAAACAATACTTAATAAATACTGTATCGCTTTCGATCAGTCATCGATCTTCATCAGTCTATATTCGTCGACGACTGTATATATTGCCGTCATGTAGAGACTTTAATTCCTTCGTTCGGCAACTTTTAACAAAATAAATATCAAGTATTTTATCGTAAAAAAGAACAAAGAGAAAAAAATAGTGTTATAATATTAAGCAATAAACATTACAGGTGGTGCACTCATTCGCTTTTCACGTCTCTGTTTACTGTCGTATAAGCGCCTTAAGCTGTGTTATACTGTTGTCGTCTGGTATGCAACCGCTATTGTTAGCGGCACGATAAGATTTAACTGTAGAGCCCTCTTAATACGACCTCGCTTCTCGGAGCACACGAGAGATATTTATCTTGATTCCGGTATGGCACGCTTTTATAATCTGACGTGTCTTTGTAATTAAAAACCCAATTAACCTATATAAACTGTAATAATTGAATTAATATAGATCAAATATCAGGTAGGAATGGTACCTGAGTGCACTGTGTATTGTTGTTAAAGAAATGATGCAGCATATCAGCTTTTACAAATGGTCTTAAACATGCCTGTCAAACTCAAAAGCTAACTTGGGCCAAATGAACAATGCTTACCTTTGGGTGGGCCGCAAAAATAATGAATATTCATAGAAAAAAAAATATATTTTGACTTGTAATAAACAAGTAATTAACAAATTGTAATAAACATATATGTTAAAGTTTTAACGTCGTAAGTTAAATTATTAAATGTTGAAATCTCTCCTCTAAACTGTCTTTCCTAATTTAGGAGAAATTTTATTGTCAGAGACTGCTTTCAACGTGACCCAACGTAAGCGTTATTAATACAGTTTTGGACAAGAGGTTTATATCCATTCGTAACAGAAAATAATTGCTCGCATTGTACCTACTTTATGGAAATAATTTCATATGCGAATTTTCTACTATTGTCTAATCTTGCGGGTTAAAATCTGTAAATCTTGTTTCAGCTGTGTTCTAAAAGTGTTCTGAGTTCTAAGCAGTGTTCTAAGATTTGAAATTTTTTCTGCGTATTTTTGATACTCGGCCAGCCAGTTTGATTATCCTGGCCTAAAATATAACGATTAGTCCAGATCAAAAATAGTTAACAATTGCATTTCTATTTGTACTTAAGTTCATTTGTATGTCAAAAAACAAGCACTTAAACAATATTTATTCTGGGACGAATTGTACCCCTAACGATCTCTCATTAAGAATAAGCTGATATTACAGTCAAGACTTATCTTATTAATTACATGTTTAACATTTATAGTCCCTTAATGGCAATGATGTGAAACGAAATTGTACTTTATTCCTGCTCCAATCTTCAACGCCATATTGATTACGCTTAATTTTATGAGCCTTTTGAGCAAGGGCACAATAGATACGTTGGCTTAAATGTAGTTTATGGTTGAAGTTAATTTCTGGTGTTATAATGTAGTAACGTTTATTGATATAATCAGTAATAGGCTAGGGGTTTGGAATTCAGCTCCTCACTCTATCAGTTCCGGGCAAAATGGCAGTGTGCAGTAAAATTGCGAACATTAAAAAAATGTAGGTTGCTGTAAACGTAACAGTGGAGGAAAACATCGTGAGAAAATCAGCACGCCTTAGGGCTATTCATAAAATTCTTTTGAAGTGTACGAAGTATGTTAATTTCTGGAACGACAAAAACCATACTTTATTATGTCCAATAATATCACTGGCGAAATAGCGGCTGCAGTACATTGATATATTGTATTCAGCTCCGAGCATCGCCCTAACGGTGCTTGTAAATAAATCAGCGATAAATCTAGTACTGCGCCGTTCTTTCTGTTGCTCTAAATTCGCGCGATCATGATGCAGGTGCTCCGGTGCGTCGTACATTCGTTTCAAATTCACATTTTCTTCCGTTCTTGTTAAAAGGTTTTCTATGAAAAAAGTAAAATGCAATCAGATACATGCAATTTTTTCTCTACCACTTTGTTTTACTTTTTCTGCCTTAATTGTAACTGCCACGTTGGTCGTGTTGTTGGTTGCAAGTGCGACTGCCGATCAGCAGGTCCTGGGTTCAATGACCGGGTCGGACACTAATAAATTTTTCACATTTAGATTTTCTAGTAGTGGCTCGGAGTCTGGATAGGTGTCCGTTGTGTGGCAATAGTTTTAATACTATGTATTTCAGAGTTCTTGAGTAGTCATATTTTATAAGAAATACATAGAGTTATACATAAATTAAATAAATTTATCTATATCCCCTTCATTCTTGTTAACATGTTTAACAGGTAATGTAAGACGCAATAGTGATTCAATATTATTTTTTGGCTGGAATTATTACCGTTTTCCTCTAGATAATTATATACTATTTTAAAAAAGGTAATGACGATCTATAATGTAGAATTTTTGCTAACTGTGATGAATAACAAAAGCATCAATATTGTAGTCAAGGATTAATAGAAACCATTTTAATATTTTCTCACAACATCTTTGTATTTTACCTCTGTCGAACGGAAAATGTTTAAATGATAGTGTCTATAATCAATGAAACTTCTAGTATTTACATTAGTCATACAATCATTCGACAAGCTTTACCTTTTAAACTTTATATTTTGGTTGTACCTACCCCTGAAAGAGCAAAAGGCTTAAGCTGTTTACTATACGCGGAAGCGTTATACCTATATTTGCTCGCGCTGTCGTCTTTAACAGCGCTTGCAAATAGATCTTCAAAAGCTTTCAAACTGCCACCTAATCTACTGTATTGCACACATATATTACAAAAAACTATATAAGTGTACATAACTGCGATATTTGCATGTACCATAACTGCGATATTTGCATCTCCGAAGAGGTAGGCTGAGTAGTGTAGAACGTTCACACGTTTCACCAGTTACGTTTATGTCCCACTATGGAATATCCCACTCGACTATGGAATGTCCCACTATGAAAGGTGGTGACTCTATTGTCATACACCGAGTACAAATCCAGACTCCGAACCGAACGTCGCTTATAATGTATAAACAAATTGTGCATGAAATCCACACGCGATATAAGTAAATATTTAATTAAAGTATGAAAACTAACTTGCTTCAGACATCCAGAATGACGTTGGCAATTTGTTTGCTTGTATCTACAGCTATGTAAACGCAGAAATATCAAACTATCAATTAATTTGAAAACGACCAAAGGTTTATAAATTGGAACAATATTATTTTTCAACACAACCAAAGCTATCGTGTAGTCAGTAGACCGAAATGTAAAAATGTTGACAGTCAGGAACCACGGCGACTGAATTAAATCATAAATATTTTTTTTTTGGAACTACGCTCGTGCCCAATTTATTTTAGCGTAAGTTTTAGTCGCGCAATAAGACTAAATATAAACATCTGGATTTATATCAGATGTTTAAATTATTATGAAAATTAAACACATCGTGAGCACTTCAAACCATTATATCACAGAGTCGCAAGCTAAACGAATTTATCATACTTTTTATTGAATTTTTGATTCCTATGTTAAATGAAACTAGGAATAGATTTTAATACATGTATAGGCTTTTTACCGCACCGCGACTTTTCCGCACCAAACTAATAATTACGAGCTCACAGCGAAATCGCGTTTGCTCTAGAAACAAAAACTTTAGGGAGATGCATTTCTAAGAACATGCTATACACATATTAAAAGATTACTGTATTATTGTAATTCGTTAATGTAATTTTATTATATTCTTATTGTATATTGTTATCAACGATACATACCTGCCTATAGGGTGGCGAAATAAAATCCATAGAAAACATTTTTATCAGTATGGTTTTCATTGTGACGAATACAAAATATTTCAGATGTCTTCATCTATCGATATGGTACGAGTATATTCGCTGAATAGACACGTCTCTAGGTGGGTCTAAAGTAAAAATTCAGCAGCAATCAAATCGAGTGATCTTGGCAGGAGCAATAATTTCATTAAACTATTATAATTTAGATACACCAATCGTAATGTTTAAATCGTGTTACTTGTCTTGTCATTTCTTTTTTTGTTTGACTTGTAATAAAAACGTTAGCGTTTTCCGACCTGCTTCGAAAGAAGATGCTGAAAATTCGACAGCGTCCACTGTCACGAGGCTATGTTCTTGTATTATCTGACTAGTGGGCGGATTAAACCTAGTTGTACATAACAGTTCAACTTTACTTTCAAAAACTATTTCAGTATTGAATTGACCACTCTGTTTCACCTATTCTTTAATCTTCTGGCACGATGAAATTATCCTCTAGCAAGGTGGAGCGACGATATACACAATAGCTGGCAACGTATCCAAATACGATGAGCTGAAGGTCGAACTCAATGGAGTGCTATTTGGGAGGCCTATGTCCCTCCCACTGCTGTACATATGTTTCTCACAGGTCTCAGAATAGGCTGATGATGATGACCATATGGTCTAGTTGTTATAACGTGACGCTGCTCATATTTATTTACCATACAAATTAATATTCGTCGTAACAGTAAATGATTTCTACCACAAAATTAATCACAATTTTACTTTGCAAAACTTGATTGCATAGAATATTTTGTTTATTAAAACACGTTGCTCAAGCCAGAAACGTTTCGGAGCTAATTTACCGCGTGTACACAAAGTAATTGTTAGCAAACATCTGTCAAATTTGACGCCAAAACAAAGTTGGCGACCTATGCAAAATTTTCAGGTTACGTTAAAAGTTATTCCGTTGGTTTTGTTGGTACATACGAGTTCCTGAAAAAATGTTGTCACAGTTAAAACTAGATATGCACACGTTGCAGAAAAATCTTATGAAACAAAGTGAGCTTTTAAAATTTTTGTAAATATCGAACCCTAATTTTGTAGTAACCTCAAAGAACGTTAAAATCTGCGTTAATTTGCATGATTTCATGATGGTTACAAGCAATAATAATTTCACGATAATATTATGAATTTCTTTTTCAGCCCTGTTCGCTGGTTTTTCGCTTCGCCGTATAAAATATTACCTCTCAGATACGATACAAATCAGGATTATTTTACTGCCAACAACCCTTTTTATATTTTGTTGTTACCTTGTTGCTTTTTTGAAATTAGGCCAATTAATACAATAGATATTTTTAATCTAGCTTAAAACATTCTAAGCAATTTTACGATTATTATGCAACGATATTAAACAGGTATTGCTTGTTTAACATAATAGTTACAGAAAAAAATATAACTTTTAATAATAGGGTTTAAGTAATTGTACAGTATACGTATTCTACTGATGAGTGTTTCGCAAAATTAAAATAAAAAGACTATTTTATAGGCGATGGTGTAAAAGTAGGCACAAAGATGGATAAACAGAAATCAATGAAAATTGTTAACAAATTTAAACATTTAACAAATCAACACCTCAACAAACTTATTGTTGCCGGTGGCGTGTAAATTTAAAATTGATATGAATGCGAAAGAAATGAATTTTAAAAATGAATAAGTTTTTAAAGGATTCTGAAGAGTACCTAGTATAGCTAACTACGCTCATGATTTTTTTCTCTTAATCTCCTTAGCGTGCATTTTCGCTATACATCGTACAGACATTTTTAATACAGTTAATTATACGAATGAAAAATGCAATGTCGCATTTATTATAAAGCTGGCAATGAAATGTACGTTATATAGTTTAATGTAAAACATTTGCAAATCAGCAATCACACAAGCAACGGAACCGATATGCAAAACGTCAGCGGTAACGAGGCTTGAAAGTCAACGTTTTCAGATTTCCCGGTTGCGAAAATAAATTTAACGGTCGCCGTACATTTTACGAGCACGGTTCACGCTTGAGTTTCGTGAGAAATCCCGTCAGCTAAGCAAGCGCCATTGGTTTTTCGTTAGTTACAAATTTGTCAGTGCGCCTCACGTGTTTGGCTTTCGGGTTTCGAGTAAAACTTTTAACAATTACATTTATTCCCCGTTTATATTGACGTTAGTAGGTACTCAAGTCGAATTTTATTGCGTTTAGTTGTACGGTTATTTATTCGACTATTTTTTTTATCTAACCTGACGAATAGCTGTATAGGGATAAGATAGGGGTAAGATCATTACTCTATTTGATTAATTCGGCAGCAATTGTTGCAACACTTTTGACGCCACTGCTGGAGGCGCTGTCTTTAGTGTAATTGCGGGTAGTTGGATCGCATTCGATGATGTAAATGCAGTGCGAATACGGTTTAGAGACCGATCACACTGTCAGATGTTTTTATGAACTTGATCTGACGATCCAACAGGGAGCAACAGCCAACGAGTGTGTAGTACATATACGAGTACATGTACACACTAACCTAACTAACAACACCTACATGTACGAGTATGTCGTCTCGACCCTCGATTATGTTTATGTTATCTTGAGACCGTTTAAAGACGCGTTACAGTATCTGAAAACTACACTTAATCTGCATTTGCATAAATAAGGCCGGGTAAAGAAATCATATAAGAAGTAAGGCCTTCAAAAACAGGTTCATGCTACTTAACAAACTAGTGTATATTAATGTATTTTGTTTTTTTTAGTACATACATATCAAAATAAATTTAATACAGTTTTATATGAATTTATTTTGATTAACTCTATAATTAAAAAAAAATGTCAATTTAAAATTAAACCTCAACTCTCAAACCTAGAACATGAATAGAATTACAAAAATATAATGTTACTTCACTAAGAACCAACAGGACCGAAGACTAATGAAAATACCGGAAAATATGGGAATTTGTATAACGTTCCTAAACGACGTTAAATGCTTTAAATGTAGAAAAGCAAATTTCCACTTTTTCATTCTTTATTACTGTAACAAATTTTTGTATATTTTTTTATTACCAAAAATTGCATTCCAAAATCCATTACACAGGATCACCATAAATCGTCCATGCCAAATAGAGATATATGATTATTACATGAAATATGAATATGTACATATATACATATATATTATACATACATCGGATAATTGGACATTTGAAATATTAAAGTTGCATTGATGATACTGTTATTGCGTTTCGTGCATAAAATATTGTATTTAATACAGGTATGCAAATGCAAAATAAAAACATTTTATTGTTATGACTCGCATTTTATGCAAATATACATTTAATATTATCTTTTTAAAATATTTTTTCGACATCACACATGCTCATCTGATCCCAAAGTAAGCGTCAAGAAAGCTTCTAGTATGGTAACCAGACGGCTGATAAACTACATATATACATATAAATATGTACTTAAATATATATTTTTTTACACCCAGTCACAGAACAAATACTTGTGCTCATCACACAAATATTTA
>DWDU01002568.1:0-12599 GCA_018245575.1 Jemadia suekentonmiller
AACTGGTGAAACGTGGGAGTGTTCTACACTCCTCTGCCTACCTGTTCGGGGATTACAGGCGTGATGTTACGTTTTACTTAATAACAAAAAATGAGTTACTATAGTGCTAAGGCGTAAAGTTACAGTAGTATACCTATGGAGTTTCTTTCGCCGCTTCTTCTTCATAGCGAGGCCTTTTCCAAAGTAATGATAGTTTCATTTTGACGTACAAAAAGTGTTCTAATTAACCAATTTTGAATAATTGATATTTGAATTTGACAACAGTAGCGAAGAACAGGTACCTATTTAAGATAAATTGACATCTTTGCCTATAGAGATTACATACTTTCAAATATTTATTTACTATAATTACTTTCAAATATTAATTTATCTTAAGACAATATGTCATATTTGCCTATAGAGATTAAATACTTTCAAATATTTATCTGGGCAACCTGTTTATAAAAACATGCAGCAAAGGGTTAAGTACGTAGTTTATCTTGGAAGGCAAGCAGTTTAGTCATTAATGGCCGTTTCTTTCCTCCATATGTGAGATTAAACGAAATTATGTGGAACACAACAACGCTATCAAATCTACAGTCCTCGAAGGTGACGTACGTGTGCTGTACCAGATCGGATGCGATCGCGCGTGACGCGCAGGTTTCCGTCAGGTGCTGATCGGGCCGATGGCGTGTGACCGAGGGTCGGGCTGCAGCTGTTGGTGACTCTGATGTTTATGTCAATTTACCAATTTTATATTATAAATACAAAACAGCCGGGGGTCTAGTGCACCACCTGTCTTTTAGGGGCTGCTTCATGATATTGATACATATATCAATTTGGTATTTAAATTGTTATATGAGTATACAAATTAAATGGTTACTGAATAGTGGAGACATATCTGCAGGGCTACAAGAGTCTATTTTAAGTCTTCAAGGGAATCATCCATTCAAAGTAAATCAAGAGCATCAATCATTCAAGTTCAGGCAACACACGCAGGCAAGTAGTACTTGGGGTTTGATGAATCAATAGTGTGCACTTCATCAAACGTGTAAACCTCTCAATGAATAATTATATCCTTTGATAATCATTCATGGATAGATCTTTATTCATCCTGCATTAATCAAAATGAAACCCAGTGACACAAGTATCGTGACGCAGAAGTAATTGAAAAGGCAGAGGTCAAAAACGCTGCCCAATATTTAGGTTTTGCTTTCCCGAATTGTACGCACATCAAACAGAATAACATCCCCCTAAATTTTGGAACGTAATAGCTGTAATTACACTAAACGCTTATTAGCGGGGCGCAGGTCGTCGCCGATCATTGCTCAATGCCCCTTCTAAACGTGGGAGCCACACTGGCGGCAAGCCCTTACAATTGGTTGAAACGACAATTTGCTTGTCTGTGCTTTGGTTGTTCTATATTTGGGATGTTGAGTTCGATGGAATCGATTCTCGAAACTTCTGTCATGAAATAAAATGTAGGTGTCTAAGCATGGGTTAACAGGCTTTTACTAGATGCCGTGCCATTGAGCCATCATTTATATGTCCCATTGGTCCACCTTACTACGCATTTCCACTTCTCAATAGGCGGGACGCGGCCAAACCGAGAAATAAGTCGTAAATAGATATTTTTTAGGTCCACATAACCTACATGTGTATAGTTACTACACTCCTCTGCCTATCTCTTTAGGGATAACAGGCGTGATGTTACGTCACATGACCTAACAAATATCTATTTTTTACTGAGACCTATATTATCATATCATATTCACTTCACGATGGGTGCGATTGATGTATGCAAAACACGTAGGCTATAGAATTGCTGTTCAGTTTAATACAATATTATAATTATAATATCATTACGCCAAGTGGCTTATGGGCTAGGCTAGTTTCAAGTGCCAAATATCTATATCCATGTAGAGCTGACGTGTTATTTCTACATTGATCTCTCTAATCGTACAGGCATAAAGCATTACATTCGGATATCTACGTAGTCGGTAACAGAACCAGGGCCCAAGGGTATATTTTATTTAAATGGAACCCATTGCGTCATATTGTATTGGAATAGGGATATTGGAGACAACTTCGAGTTTCAAAAATCTTGGGTGAATAATGTTTCAATAATTGAAAAATATAAACGCTACAAAGATAACTGGGATGATTGTGTTATAATTTTTTAAGTGTTAATTCAGAGATTATTTCAATTTTTTTTCTTTTCATTTTGTCGTCGTTTTCAGTCGTATTATTCATTTGCATGTTTAGCTATTACTGTTATAAAATCTAACAGGGGGGACCCGTGTCCTAATCACGAGCAATCATTCAAAACAGTTTGCCGAACTAACCAGACAGTCTAAATAGGCGAAATACATAACTGAAATTCTCTAGCAATTTCTACCCACCCCATTTTCACTTTATTCAAATTAGGAACAGTCCAGCCCCCGTATAGAAAAAATTTCATCACGAAAATGGGAGGACACGCGATTGGTCAAATATGAAAACCACCACTGTTTTTCGTGAAAACCTTTAGGCAAATATAGCTGTTCCTTTCTGTTCTATTACATGCTTCACTGACTACCTCTTTCGCACGTCAAGGGTGAAATAGAACAACGTTACGTGTGTACTGTCAGTGCCTTCCATGTTTATACTATTGACGGACGTTTATTGGACCAATATTATTTTATTTTAATCGGAATCCGTTTTATAGCAATAAAATTCCTGTTAATTTTTATCGATTGCATATGATAAAAATAAGAAAATTAAAAAAGTGTAAAACTTAATCGGGCGCTACGTGACTTTTTCTTGTGAGATCAATAACAAAAATTTCAAGCAATGTATTCGTTTCAGTCAATAGAACACACGAGAGACTCATAAACTTACGGTTCGTCGATCCGTACAATTTCACCGTTCGATGTGAATAAAAGTGAAAAGTAATTGTTACCGCGGAATTAATAACGTCAAACTCACAGTCCGTTCGCTATTTGGTCACAAAAAATATTAATAACATTCCTCTCGAGAACGGCATTCGGTGTTCGAATTTTAAATTTAAAAATATCTCGTTCCAAATAACTGAGTAAACGCGAACTGTTTTGGTTTTAAACGAGGCTTATTACAGTTTTAAACGAATTGTTTGATAAGTACACTGTGGTTTTAAACGAATTAGGTTAAAAAATTAAAAATAAATATTACAAACTTATAATTAAATAAAGCCATGTATCACATTGGATTTGTTTTGGACGCTACGTAAGTTGATTGGACTATGAATTGTGCTTAAGATGGAATACTCTTGGCATATTGAGGACGCTGGGAGTCAAGAAAGTGCCAGGAGCGGTAGAATACAAGGGAGGACTCAAGGTAAGTACTAAAATTGGTATTCGAAAACAGACATAACTATTATTTACTAGCTATTTTCGTATTTCATTTAAAACGAAACATTAGCAACATTCAAAAGTTGTGATTAATTTTTGCTTAACTATATTAAAAACCGCATCCCTGCAGCTTGTAATGTTTTATGTATTTATAATGTACATAAAGGCAAATCAATTAAATGAACCAACATAATAACCTCAAAATTTAAGTATAATGTTGCATGATCAGCGTAATTTTAAATTCGGTACGTAAATCAGCGATTTAAGTACTGAAATTAAAATAATGCTCCTAAAGCAACATTAACATCATAATCTTTGTTTATTTTTTATATAAAATACGTTAATAAAATATTATCACTTTAAATAGGTACAATACACAGAGAATGCGAAAAACTGCAAATATGATATTAATTTTACCTTTTGGTGTTAAATAAAATGGATTAAAATCATGATGAATAAATCTTCGAGTTTATATTAGGACTTGTGAAATTTATTTATTTATTTTCTTTGACACACAAAACAGAGTATCATCAATGACGTGTTATAACATAATTATAAGTAATAATATCAATAACTAGAAAATATTCCTAATCTATGTGTACACTTCAACGAAGAATGATACAAACAGTAGAGTAAGAAAAATAAAATAATAAGTTAAATTAAATTTAAGAACTAAAATAAATTAAAAGTCGATATGAGTGGACACGAAAATACGTAATTGTTGTTTTCAATAAACTAAACAGTGATTGCTTATATGGATAGGTTAGCCTTGCTAGTAATAGCAATTACATCTTTCTTAAATTTATGCTTTTTGTTATTATAAATGTCTACATTTTCATTGTTTTTAATGACCAAGTTTTTTTTATTTTTTTATTAACCAAGGGATCCGATCCAGTCACAATTCCGTTGCCACGAGGGCATTACGAGTCCATTTGGCAATATAACACTGGCTTCCTGGAACGGGAGGAGGATGTCGCCATTAAAATTTGGGTTATCGCATTGTTTCGTCGGGCGTGTGCGTATGTGTGCCGGCCAAAAAAAATTGCTTCATTAAAACTGAATATAACGATGGTATGGATGTGGGCTAGTTATATTTGCATCTGGGGCGGTGGGCGAGGGACACAATGGGAGCGCAGGCGGCAGCCGGGAGCATAATAGAGGCTCTGAGTTTGACGTCGCTAACGCAAAGTTAATCCGAGAATTCTACGCGGTACGGTTTCAATGTTAGTAGGCCGTTGCATCAACTTCTGCTGCACGAAACTGTGTCACCGACATTGTTTGGTAAATTATCTGTTGGTATACAATAAAATTGACACTCGGATAAATTTTACAACTCTATTTTAAATGTCACAGGTCACAGTTATTATATCCTTTTGATGCAATAACAGTTTTAAAGGTGTTAATGTGCAAAATGTTTGCTTGTACATTTTTACATGAACGTTAATTAATACATCTAAAGTTAACACGTCGAAAGAGCTCCCGACGTCCTTGGTGGCTGCAGTAATTAATTTCTAATTGCGGTTTTAATACTTGTATTGTGACGTCTTAATCCGGTTTGCAGTGCATTCCACTCGAAAATATATGTGCACACGATATACATTCCGGCGTTTGAGCGATTGCGTCACTGGTCAAGTCATACCTGCCGACCGGTGGTCCTTGAACGAATGCGACAGTGATTTTGTCGCTATATTCGTTCACTCCCGTGCGAAGCCTCTATTATTCAATATATGTACATCGATCGGTCGCTTCACTTATTTAATACTTGAAGGTGTTTCAAGGCTTCATACTAAGCTTATTAGTCGTTCTTTTTTCTCTTCGTGATGAAACTTATAGGCTCTATGGCAATAGGCTCACCACCTATTCCACAGTGGGACGTAAACGTAACTAGTGAAACGTGGGAGTGTACTACACTCCTCTGCCTACCTCTTCGGGGATACAGGCGTGAAGTTACGTGAACTATATTTGATCGCTAACATTACATCGTGAAGTTTATCTCAAAAAATAAGAGATAAGAAATATTAGGCCAAGAGGACCGGAAAGGCAAAAATAATGAATTCTTCCACTGATCATGCGTGAAGCTGAAGTTTAATTAGGCGGGCTGGAAGTATATATGGGTAATAGTAGTGAAGGCGAGTCGGGGGACCATGTTAAGAAATAAAGGGCGAACTTGGCAGGAGGAGGCAATCTTTCAATCCGGGCGAGCCTCCTCTATCCATTCATCATGAGAATGCTAGGATTACGTCACTCCAATGAAAATAAAAGTGATTTTGTTAGTCCCATGTTATAAAGCAATGACGTTCCTTAAGTGTTACCGATTACCTATAATGTAGATGTACGTTGAAGTTAAATTAAGTTGCGCGTCAGTTGTTGTGTCCCGAAATCAATATCACTTAATCACAATTTTAGAAATTGACTCCTTACTTACTCGCTTAAAAAAAGTAGAATTTAGAATAATTTTAAATACCTACCTCTGTTTATGTTCTAATACGTGTTTGTCATCATTAATGTTATTGGCATTATATATTAAAATGTAGACAGTTTTTGTTCAAATTGAATTGGTTTTTGTCTTCAAACTTTTCTTAACCGGGATTTGGTTCCGACTAGAGAATTTGTATGTACACCGCCATCAGTCAGGGAGGTAGTTAAATACGCATATAAACATTTCATTAGTAATTACAGTCTCTCTTGACATTGAGAACAAAACGCGTATGCCGCAAGCACGTGTGAAGTCTGTTCGAGTCGAAGGGTGCTCAGGCGGTAGAGGGACGGCAGTGTAAAACTTTTGTACTTGATCCACTAACGCTTAATGCTCGCGTTCCCGGCGTGAGCGTTTCGTTCTTTCCCATGTCAATGGGCACTTCAAATTCTCATAGTGCTGCTGGCTTTTTAATTTTATTCATAATTTTGTTACTGCTATAATATAAATAAATTACGACATTTTGTACGATAAAAATTAAATGCTGATAAACTGTAATGCCTTAACCTATTTAGAAACATTTCTTATCTTAATAGCGTCAACTGTATTTATGTACGACTGTTATGTACGATAATGAAAATTACATATAGTTTATATGTGTTAAATTATTGAAAATGTGTTAAAATTTTACCATATTTAAATAGTCAACTAAAAACGGTTGCTTATGGAGATGACACAATAAGATCTACATATATGAAGTGTTTCGCTTTTTTGTTTTTTTTTTGTTATTTTGCATTACGTTTATTTATTGTACACTATTCATTGTTTTACCAGGCCGTACTCTAATATGTCAATAACAGTAGACAGACAAGAATTTTCTTCGTGTAGGTTTTTCAGTTTGCGTTCGTTTTACGAATAACTTTTGTAATATTAGTTGATAGTTCCTAATAAACAAAACTATGCCAACGGATCCGCCCCTCGGTAATTATGAGTCACGTCAGCGCCATCTGTCGGGGCGCAGCACACGATTACCGATGTTCGTGCTGTCTATTTAAGGGTCACTTCGGCTTTCACGTCGCTATCAGATGTTGTAACTGTGCAGTCTCTTTACGGGCGAGCGGCATGATTTCGGCTAATGTTGTTGCGTATTGGAACTATTCGGCACTGCGGTGGTACAATTGGTTGGTTGTGGCTAATTTGTTGGGCGAGCTCGTTAGTATCGATTGCGCGTTGGGACGTTCGATAGCGTGATTTGCGAAACTCATAATTTCATCTTCCGGCTCGTGTACTGCTGCGATACTCGAGAGCCATTAAATGTTGCGTTTTGTTATCGCTGGCGTAAGACGAGTGCGGCTGTGCCTATTGTGGGATATGATGAGTTGTTTAAATGAAACACTGCAAAATCTACCTATTTCATACTGAATGCTTCACAATAGCAACAACGGAATGTATGAGCGGGTGGCCTCTTGCGTCGCCGAACGCTCTCTTAATCTGGAATTGTTAAATTTTCATATCGTCCGCGCTATGAATGGCGCATTCAGTTCGTGTGGAAATGAGAGTTCTTGGATTATAGAAAAGCTTTTTTTCTCTTTTGTTAAATTTCCAGCTCTTGTACCATTCAATAGGGTCCGACTACGGGACCCGTTTTATAGCTTATAATAGGAACACGTACAAAATAAAGTCTAAAAGTAGAGATAGAAAAAATATTCCGCTTGTACAGCTTTTGTTTCGTTTTTTATTCATAAAGCAGTTGTCCAAATTAATTTATATGGTACACCACCCGATAGTTAATAGACATACTTTTCGTCAAGAATTAATTATTTATATGCTTTGATACCATACTATCAAGGAACGAGATGCAGTTTGTATAAATGGATAGATGTTCACCTCTTATTCAATGAAACGCATAACATAATTGCTGAAAAGTAAGAGTACCTACTACATTCCGCTGTGTACCCCTTTGAGGAAATACGGGCGTTAGGTTGTTGTTGAGAAGCAGATAGAGTGACCGGAGATGATCGTGATGCTCTTAGGCTCTACAAAGCGAAAAGATTTCTTTGAGAATCGTTCGAGAGAGAAATCAGTTGAAGTTACCCATTAGCGGCGCGGAACCACTCGGCCTCAGCTCAGCGTCCCATTCGCTTGCCACTTGACCGAATGTCCGCCATGAGTGCACAGTGCACGTACACACATCGATACTAGTTAAGGTCGTTATGGACGGAGATATGATACTGGTATGTAGTGTAGCAAGGCCTATTTATTACGTTATAGGACAATAGATTCACCACCTATTACTTAGTGGAACGTGGGAGTGTATGCTCCTCTGCCTACACCTTCGGGGATTATAGGCTTCATGTTACGTTTATGAAAAACAAAAAGCTACATGCCACTTCCAATACACATTGCGATATTGGAAACTGACGATAATTTTCTGTTTATTTTAAATGGGACATACAAAAAAAACTCCCATAATGTACACACACATTTCTGTCATAGCCTCATAACAGTATAGATGTTGAATTTTTTAAAAATATCCCCCTCGGCCATAAGTTGGCGTGCTTCTCGTGGCCTTGACCCAAAATAGAGAATATTCGTCTTGACATCGTGACACCTAGAGCATTTTTTTCTCGTCTATAAATATAACTATGTACTTCACCCACCCACTGACGCTTATTGTGTAAGCTGTATAGTAGCTTTCAAACTGTCGAAATCGAAAGTTATAGTCGTTCAGTAACCGACATAATGGCTCACCGCACCGCGCTCCACTGTGCAATAAACGACGTACTTAGTCAATATTTTATCATTAAATTTTATGTTCGTCCCTTGATTTGTAGGTCACGTATTTAATATAAACTATGTTTTATATGTTTCACTTTTATTTTATTCAATAAAAAGAAATAACGTATATTTAACGTATATTATACGTAGTTTTCCATATTGTAGATGAATAGTCCATAAAGTGCTGCTATATAAATAGTAACGATACATTCGCTTAGAAAACGGACAACCGGTTTCCTTCATTGTACTTTTGTACAATGGTGTTCCCGTGAAGTTGTACAATAACCGTAGCACGTCTTGTATAATTGGATAATGCACATAATCACGGCTCGTCATTGCGCTCGCGACCTTGCATTGACAGTGCGCGCGGCGTTGCAGCCGACCGCGCCCGAATGCAACTCCACGCGCGCACATACCCACCCACAACACTTGCAAGTTTATTTCTGTAGCATAACAACTTGTAACGTTTCCGCCAATGTTTGATCCAACGTTTGTCATACGCGATCAACGTGTGCTAACGTCGCGCTCTATCGAACATTCGACGTGATCGCAAGCGAACACCTGATCCTTGTCTCGTTGTTTTCAACTCGCTTTTTTGGCCCACTGCTCCTAATTACCAAAGCATTGGACGTGTACCAATTGTTAATGACCCGGTTGCAGGCAAAAATGAGCGCTAAAATTATCACGTATAAATATTAAAGTTGCCAGTCGCCGCTCAAGGTCAAGGGAGATATAGGACCGGTCGCGTGGCGCGAGCTAGCGCTAGTGGTGCTTACACACTCGGTCGATCGTCAGCCACCGCTTGCGCTCGCAACTTTGTTGATATCGATCGGTAAAAAATAAGGTCACGCTTATAAAAACGAACACACCGCATTTGCGTATGCAAATAGTGTGTTTTATTATTACTATGTGCGGTGTGGCCGATGTCGCGGCGACATTCTTCACTATTTACGCGGTCCTTAAACACGGCCTTTACCCGATTCCTACGTTTCAATGGTCTATATGTTCATATGAAAAATTATACGTGGAGTTTAGTCGTGTTCATATACCTCAGCCAAGAGCATTGTGGAACTGTGAATTAACTAATGCGCTAAAATAGCGCATTAAAACACGAGGCAGTCGGAGGTAGATGTTCACACGACTGTAATCGAATTTAGAAAGTATTAAATAAAAAAAATAGCACTAATCGTAATAAAAAGTAATGTGAGTGTCATTAGACATTTGTTTCAGACACAAATGATTTGTATTTGGCTATTTTTTACCAAGGATTTAAATGGTTGTTGTCGTTACCCCATATTTGTTATTTTTCTTCTGTGCACGTGTGATTGTACCAGCAAAGAGAAGTAACGTTCAATTCTCAGCGATGGGTAACAAGTCTTTGACATTGAAGACAGCTTGCTTCTCTAATTATACTGTAGAGTTGACCCGCGTCTTGCGCGGCTCGAGGCGGGCTTGTTTCAACCGCGACAAAGAAATAAAATGCCGCATGCGGCATAATGTACGGCATTGCGTGTGTGCGTCCACAATGCGCTTGCGTGCAATAATAAAAACTTCAATACTTATATTTCATTTGTTTTCATTAACGGCATTTCAAATGTTTCGTATTAAATCACAAATATTTTAAAAGCAAGTGAAAAAAAAAGTGAGTGTCTCTGTTAAAAGGGTTCGTTTGGTTTATTGTTGACCATATTGTTTTGACCCGCTAATATAACTTTTATTTTAAATCCGCAAGTAATAGCAACGGTTTTTCGAATCGAATTTTGATCCAACCGAATTTCCAAATTACTTCAAAGCATTCCTAGTTAACAATTAACTTACGGTATGGATGAGGTTACATACAGTAGGAAACAATTGAATTTTGGTGGTTTTACGATATTATATTTCGATCTTGAACTGAATGATTCCCAAACATGAAAAGAACTAGTTAAATATGACGAACCTCTTGTTATGGCCTGTAATTCCGAAGAGGTAGGCCGAGAAGTGTAGTATAATCCCACGTGTCACCAGTTACGTTTACATACTGCCATGGAATAGGTGGTGAAATGGTGAGATGGTGAGGTGGTGAGTATATTGCCAATCACCGACCTACTCGTACCACAGGAAATTTCAAGTTGGAAAACGCTAACAATAATATTAATACCGTTCTTGATAAGCGCATCGGTGTGATATCACCGCACAGTGTTGCATAATTTCACCCGGCTCCGGTACAAGTTATCTCAGCGGTTTCTGGTTTTTCTCGTTTCCTTTCAAACGACCAGTTCTTGTGCGCCGTAACAGGTTATTACTTGTTCAAATTTATATTAAATTCCGAATGCTACCCAAAAAAAAACTATCTTAATCTTAGCGGTATTTTGTGTATTTGAACAAGGATTTTAATAAAGACAATTATTATTATTATTATGTTATTTTACTGTGCCGTCAAGGTACGGGTACGCAGGGGGCGCCGAGTGCGGAATGTATCCACTCTTACAGATCTCACGAGCGGCTTATAATTGAGTAACGAGCAAGTGTAATTGTACACTGATTTCACAATTTCATCGGTGGGAAAATGAGATGTGTGTTTTACATGGTCCCGCTTTGAACTGAAAAGCTTTCTCTTACTGGGGCGCTCTTAAACATACTCTTGACACGATTCCAACGTGCGAGTCTCCAGCGCCTCGCCTGCCCGCCGCAAGAAGTACTTTTCGATAAAGAATAATGTTCTAATTAAATATTTACATGTCTAGGTGTACATTATATAAGAATTATTATTAATGCACCAAAATTATCGAAGCGAAAATTGATAATGAAATTGTATATAAGTAGTACTAGTAGTATTATTACCTCTGGTAGTGGCTCGTAGTCGGGATATGTGACCGATGTATGGCAGTGGGTTCACCACCTGTCCCATAGTAAACGTAACTGGTGAAACGTGCGAGTGTTCTACATTCCTCTGCGTACCTCTTCGAGGGTTACAGGCGTGATGTTACGTTTACGAGTATATAAATTAAATACATATGAAAATGTGCTATGAATACATAAACTGTAGTATCCATTTTACTAGTAGTTAATACTAACTTACGCTAAAAGTTATATTCCTACAGTCGTTATATTCACGCATAATAATTTTAACTTTATATGAATAAAAGAAAAATTAATTTATGTACCAACTGATGTATGATTTTTAATTTAAGTTTAAATAAATTAATCACGTAAATAGATATTTACGAAAAATTTGATAGTAAAATCTGTTTGAATATGTTGAATACGCAATGAGCTCTGGAAGCGCTGCCATATAATAATTATTTGCATTAATTTGACAGTGATACAATAGCCTTCTCTAAGCAGTCGGAGGTCATGCAGAAGGCCATTTTTGACTCCTGCAATATCTACATAATTGCTACATTTATATAGCGTTGTGAATGCACAAGTAACTTAGTATGTATGCCTATTGCGTTTTTAATTCAGTACCGCTGAACCGATTTGGCTAAAGTATTGTATGGAAATATTTTGTATGTTCGAACCTTGATAAAAAAGACATTACAAATATGCACAGGAATATACAGTTTCTTCAAAATGAATAATAAGAAATATAAGTACAGGCACAGTATGAATAACCACAAAACCGGTAAATGCTATCTGTCCACGAGATATATTATGAGTAGATGAGTGCCATTTGAAACTAATTTAAAGCACTCCAGCACTCATTATGTATATTAAATAAAACCCATTCAAACACACATAAAACTATTGTTATCTAAGAATTCATACTACGCGTTATCATCGTCCGTTATCTTTATACGCTCGTAATATCGAAGATTCAGCAGTTACCTACTTACTTAATAATCGCTCGTAATGTACATAAAGTAATAATACTTCCATCTGATAACATGTGCAAGGAAACGGCTCGCCGCTCGTCGCATCGCGGCGACATTAACTTCACCTTGTCCCGCGCCGCGGTTGCACGATCGTGCCTATAAGTTTATCTTTTGGATGTGTAGATGAGAAGTAGCTAGTATTCGTTTGATACTGTGACCGGAGTACTTGTCTGTTCCGATGCATTAACGTTTTTTCAAATA
>DWDU01002569.1:0-12596 GCA_018245575.1 Jemadia suekentonmiller
GCGAAACAGAAAACGTGAGCAATGTTAAGGGCGCGAGCCAAAATCAACCAGGAATGACGGAATTTGAACAGATTTACAGCCACGACTTGTAGTTTTTAACGGATTGTATCCTGGGTTAATAGGGTTTCGAACTATTAGAATAATTGTAACGTCTCGATTTATTCAACATTTGAATCGTATTTATTTTCATTTGTTATTTTCTTAGAACATTATAATTGATACGTGACTGGATTTTTTCATATGTCAGTGTTGGCTTAGAAAAAAATATATTCGGAACGTGGAGTCCATTATTTTTGATCGTATTGCTTCATTCTGCACTTTATTCTTATAACACCTTAAGAGTAAATACTTATAAATGGGTTTCAATATGTATTATATATATAGTTTTTATTACTTTGATTGTGTACATGATTATTTTAATTATATTTTTTCTGTTATTATAGAATGTAATTATGATTTTATTGGGCCATAATGTTGATGGATTAATTAGACGTTCATTAGATTAGAGCGTGCTTAAGGTAAGCGGTGCCTTATAAAATTTCTTTTGTAATTTTGTTTTAATTCAGCTGTAAATATTACAACGTATATACATTATGCAATAAAATCTTTACAAGTTAGGACATGCCTTGAATTTACCACTTTATGAGGCCCTTTTATAGTTTTTAGTCATGAATACATAGAATGTGCTCAATTAATTAAAGATCAACCTACACTTGCATTTATTGTCTAATATTAACTACTCTCATGTAATAAAAGGGATATGGGTACACTGTAACTGTCAGATTTACATTTTCAGAGCTATTAGCTTAATTCTTAAAACTATAGCAATTTTCTTGCTAATATGTGCTCTCTGCAGTTTTATGATCTATATAACTTGGTATAAATGTTTAATGGACTGATCAATAAATCAATTATAGCAATAAAATTTTACTACAATAATGAAACTTGAGTTTTCTTTCCCTATCCGTAATTAAACAATTTTCGGGCTGAGCCTCTTGAATCTTCTTGAGCAATGAGTTGTAACAGTAACAATATTGCTGATGATTAGTTTCAAAATCTATACAGCGTTACGCCGATCATGCATCACTCAGAATAAAAACTAGGAATTAATACCATATTAACTAAATAATGCAAATTTCAGAGACGTGACAAAATATAACATTCTTTCCGAAGCCATCTTCAATTACTGAGGCTTAAAATATTATCACATTGAATCACTTCATACTCTCTGATTAGAAGTCAAGATTAATGCAAAGATAAAAACTACAGTCGTATACCACCTATCTGGAAGCTGTAGGCAAGCTTATGTTAGGTAACTAACTGAAACTTGTAATCTTCATAAAATATCTGCAAACTCACAGGAGCTTGAACTTGCATGTTTCAAACGGACTTGCTTCTTTAGTTCTTATTGCAACTAAATTTAAATAGTTTTCAGTTACACTTAATTCAATTACACTAATTTTACGAAAATCGGGGTATGAATTAAACTATCCAAATTAAGATTTTAGTTTTATTGTAAAGTCATAGTCCTAAGTTTACAAGTACGGTTCAGGGAACTCGAATGTGACTTCGCGCCCCGTCAGCTTCTTGTACACAGACTGGAAGGTGTCCACCTGAGAACAAACATTTTAGGCAATGTAATATTCATATTGAGTTAATATGCTTCAGATAATACTTCTCTACTTGACTATCTAATTGGTTGCGTGTTGAGAGTTTAACATTGTTTAGTACTGGGATTTTCTCCCTTGATATTCATAGTAGTAGAGGGGACATAAATGAATCACGGGAGTGTACTACAGTCCTCTGCCTACTACTCCCAAAGATATACAGGTGTCATAATATGATTATTCATAATTGTATCCACCAGTTGTTCTTCTAGAATAGACCAGTAAATATTATGTCACTGATGGCAAAGCATATCAATAAGACCATTGGTTGCTTTAGTTGAACATATAAGTCAATGGTACCAATAGGGTCTACATTCATAAAAAAATATTGTCATCTATCACCCTACTATAACATGCGTTATTTTTGTATAATAATTTTTACAAGCAATTTGTCATCTACAGCAGTTAGTGTTTTATCTTACACTGTATGTACCATAATTATCTTATAATGTGGCAATCAAATGTAGTGCCTGCTGGTGTCATATTTTAAAGTATGTATCTGTATATACCCTACATCATTTTAATCATTAACACAGGTCATATAATATATAAATAACCACTTACTAGTTGAACATTGAATGTGATCAAACTGCAAAACCATTTTCATTTAACACATTGAATTAAAGTATGCCTAACTCAACCCAAGGTAATCTTATTTACTTCCATACTAACAGGGTTTTAGTTAAGATGCCAGCCTGTACCAAGCACCATGAGTGACATTCTCTGCCATACTAATATACTAAATGAACAGAGTAACATGTAATATATCATGCAACAATTGCGTAAAATGGTGTGCAAAATACAGGGGCTAGAGAATAAATAAACACCTTGTGTTCAATGGTAGTTTGCTGGTTCTTGTCTAAGTGGACCTTGATGAGTTGAGAGCCATCCAGTCTGACTCGGATGCGCTTGCCCACAATTTCCGCAGGGAAAACAAGGTCTTCTAGAATTGCATCATAAACTGATGTCAAGGTCCTGGAAACAATCAATGACTTATTTAATTATTTAAACAAAAAAAGTATATTAGGCTTATTGCCATTTATAGCTGATTAACATGGATAACATCAAAAATTGGCAGTTTTTACATTTGAATGAAATTGGATAAAGCTAAGATGTGAATAATGCAAAAAAAACATAAAAATTAACATTCAACATTACTTATCATCTACAAACAGTTCAACTGTTGCAAAAAGTTAAATCAGTCAAAATGAACTAAATGGTGCTGTTCAATACACAACATGCAAATGCACAACTCCTAAACACTGTCACTGTACATATCGGTGGAAACAAGTTACAATAGCACATCAACAGATTCAACATATTCCTAAGATTTACCAACAAAATATTGGCAAAATTTTCAGTGTTTCCCTGTAATCTTATTTGTTACTGTCAAATGATAATTAATAAACTTTTTTGAGCTTTTCATGTCATGAAAAAAAATCAGCCAGGTTGAACACTAACATGAGTCTGTTAATACACATTAGAACATTGAAGAGTATTTGTCATGCTTCTCACAGGTGTGGAAAAAGCTTATGGCCAGTAGAATGTATAATTTTTACCACCAAACATCATGTGGTGCATCTAAAGTTATATTACCTGGAACGTGGTCTCTTTTGTTTGTTTGCAACACGAGTCTTGTGGCTCGGCTTGGGCAAAATCTTGCGGTCTCCAATGAACACAACATGCTTGCCACTGAATTTCTTCTCCAACTCTCGGACTAAACGAATCTGGATTTTTTGGAAGGCCTTCAGCTTGGGCATAGGCACATAGATTATTATTGACTGAAACAAAATATTGTTTTATAATTATTATATACATACTATTAAGGCAATTGAAAAGAATTGGCACATGAACATTTTATTATAACCATATCAACTTAAGTCACATTCTAGCAATATTTTATTTGTCATGGGACAAAAAATTTCCCTTTTAAACAATTTCCAAACTAAGAAAATACTTAGTTTTAGAGAAGATTTACGTTTATTAATTAATAACAGTATTGGTTATACTTATGTGTGCTGTACAATTTTATACACACAATTTAATTATAGTAAACCACAATTAAAACATCTTAATATTTTAAATTTTTACTTTATGTGATGACTAGAAAATCAAATTTCAGTAAAATTCAGATTAAAGTTGTATTAACATTCAGCCACTGGACACAAGTTGTTTTCTCTCAAAGGAAAGGTATAAAGTATGGTATTACAGCACACAATGATGAACATACATATTGTATATGTTACTTTAGCATTGGCTAGGAGACAAACATTAATCCATAAACAATATTGCTGAAAGGTTAACTAAGAGCCAACCTTTTAAAGAAATTACTTTTAATACGAGGCGCAAAAATGATTTTACTGTATCTTTCCAATTAATAACATAAATACAACACGAGCAGATAAATTTTATAGTACAGTACAACAGTAATATAAGTCTGGTAAAATCAATTTTGTATACAAATATATTTGAAGTTTTAAGTCGAAGATGAGAAAATTCTTGCTTATGTAGAAGATGCGCAAATTGTTTTTACTAAATTAATGTTTTATACTAGGTCAGCCATTCCCGAATTATTAAGTGACAAACGATTCGTTACAGCTTACCTTTTTGTTATGCAGTTCAATTTCTTTAGCCTTAGTAATGTATAGCTCCCTAAGTTGGGCTTTAAGGTCAGAGTTAGTCTCCAACTCGACCAGAGCCTGTGAGATCGAAGTCTCGAATTGGTCCGCCTCAGCGGCACCCGCTTTCATAATTTTCGTACTCATCTGAAACCACAAACACCGAAACTTAACCTTATTTAATTAACACATTTCACTTTTATCGTATAGGTTAGGACACTTCACAGTAAAAATTTACTATTTTAACATTTGGTATGCACCACATGAAACACTTTTTTACATGTACCAAAATAAGATCATAATTATAAGAAAATCTAGCAATTTGTTCACTATTAGCAACAATAACAACGTTGAATACGGGACCGAGAATTGTCACCAGCAAATATCTAAGTAATCATTACCCTAAATATTAAATTTTAGGGATTTATGCGTAATCCGGTAAATCATCAAATAGATATAAGCCGTATTTAAATAATATTAATTCCTATTTCATAGGTTTTACACAGAAATTAACAAAAATAACCACCTTGAGAACTGAGCGGGAGCAAAAGAGATAGAATCAGAAATTGTCACAAGTGTGCTCAGCGCAAAAATAATTATAACTTTATCTATTTTAGTAGCTTGAATATTATTAATTTAGCAATATTTACAATTATTGTTATTGCTAAATATGTATATGCGGTATAAGAATTTAATAATTATTTACGTTACTAGGCCGTTAAAGCGTATCTACAACTATTTACAGATTATAGGGCATTTAAAACTGAATGTGTAATATTTATCCATTAAAATGTAACATCACGCCTGTAATCCCCGAACAGCTAGGCAGAGGAATGTAGAACACTCCAAATTTCACCAGTTACGTTTACATCTCACTATAGAATAGGTGGTGATAAGTGGTGATGGGTGTTTATCCATATGAATATTATAATGATATCCACACCATGTTAAATAATGATGCAAAATTATTTATTTGGAAGGGGACCTGTTTCTGGAGATGTTCACGTTAAAACAATTTTATAATAATGTATTTGAAACTATGGGATATTATCCAATAATAGCAACACCTGTATTTTCGTTTATGAATAGGAGAAAATTTTTTTTCGTCGTTATTTTAATATGTATACTCTATTCAACATTATTGTATAAGTATTAATTACTTTTTCATTATGGTTAAAAGAATATTTAGTTAAGAACCCGTTTAAAAGCGCTCAAAGTGTATTAATGTCACTTTCAGATTTGTCATAGTCATTTTTATTAGGTTGTTTCAGAACGTTTGTGTATGAAAAATTTGATTTATAGAAGTGGTGATTATTTTAAAAATAATAAACTTACAGGATTAATTTACCGAAATTATTTGTTTATTCTTGCAATACTGTGTAACTCGTTTTATTTAGCACATTCGCATGTTTTTAGAACAAAGCTTTAATGCCTTAATCAGCGGATTTGGTTTCGAACTAAACCGCTGATTGTTACAATATAAGTTTCAGGCACTGTAAAATGTATATGCTATGTAACATTACGTGTAAACAAACCTTGAATTGAATTAAAGTAGTTGCCGTTGACGTCGGCGGAACGCCGTGCTGTTTTACAATGAAACCCAATACAAATGAGTGAGTAAAAAGTTTATGCATTCTCAAACAAACTAGTACATAGGTGAATGAATCAAATTCATGCAAATATTAGAAATATAGCTACTACCATGCTTCTTTAAATTATGTTTTAACTAATGAATATATTATATGTATTAAATTTATTGTTATATAGCATATGGCTGGGTATGTGGCAATATCTCACACACAATTCTATGGTGGGTTAATAAAATTTAATAGGTGTAACAGAATACAAATGTGAAGATAACAAATAGTTTATTGATGACATTGTGTTTTAATTAAACTTTAACTTTTGAATTACTGAAGATATGTCATTTTAATCTAATAATTTTTTCACTCTTTATGTAATTGTAATTTCAATTGATGTTGTTTTGTTTTAATACAATTCATATTTGTATTTTTAATGAGTTACACTATTTAAATGAATATAATAATTTTATTTTATCTAATGAATATCAATGGATTTGTCTTAGTGCATGAAGCTCTGAAAAGATTATAGACATCTGTTTAATTAATTAACTTTGATAGTAGTTTCTTTGTATATGGATGGCTGCTAGTACTAAATTTTAATTAGTATCTGTACATTGTGACACATTTATGTATTACAGTACATTTATTACAGTTTGTTTCTATTATTATCATTATTATTATTTATATATTAATATACCAGGTTTCTTACAGGGTAGGTAGAGCCTTGATAGAGAAATAACAATATTGTCACAGATCAGGTACACTTATGCATTTCGATTTTTATATATTAGATCTTAAAGATTTCTGACACTGATTATCCTGTATCTTACCTCTTGTTCAAGATAATTGAACCTTGGTCTCCCTCAATGCCTGTATCCATCCATCAACATTTTCATTTCATTTTGTCATTCTTTCATCCTCCATTCTTCTTACATGTATAAACAGTCTGAGTATTACCCAATATTATTATTAATAAACACTTCATAAACAGAAACTAAAGCCTGAACCACCACTTAAAAGTGTAGACTGCCTTAGCCATTTCTTGCTTTCATCAACTTTTTCAACATTTTGTACATTGTTGCTAGTACATCTTCCAGCATTTTTAACCAATTCATTTATTTATTTAGTCTCATGTAACATCAAACTGGTGAGTACATAGGTGTGCTCAATGTCTGATTGTATTTCCTCCAGGTCAATCCTGACTTGCTTACATCTGGAAAAAATGTATGATGTCGATGTATACATTATGGTGGGAATGAAAAAATTGTGGAGGGGTTCAAGTAAATTTTCTATTATTATAACATATTTTTCTGACATGAGTGTACATAATGATAGCCAATTTCAACTTCTGTCTCTTTAAATTCTGTTTTAGAAGAATGAGAAAAATTAGGAATTGCCTAAAGTGTAAATTTGTATCTGTCTGTTAAGTTCCAGAAATATTTATCCATATTTAAATAGTTAACATTTTAATCTTGTCTAAAAAATAATGATCTACCTTGAAATTAAAATTTAATTTTTGGAAACTTGTAAAATTTAAAAACGTAAAAAAACGTAACATCACGCCTATAATCCCCGAAGAGGTAGGCAGAGGAGTGTAGTTGTAAAATTTAATTGTTGGAAAATTGATTGGTCAATTCCTAGAAGAGTGAAAAAGGTGATGGAAGCTTATATGAGAGAATCAATCGAATATTCATGCATGCATATATGCACTATGCAAGTTGAAGTAGACAGGTCAAATTATATAAGTTGAGGTAGTCAGGTCAAAATGAAAGGGAAACCCGAATGAAAGGATAATAATTAATTATTTTACAGAACGAAGCAATAATTAAAGAGCAATTTGATTCTTCATGTCCTCAAGTAATACCAGGTTGGCCTATTGCAAAAACTGTTACCCAGGGGGCTCGCCAACAGACTGTTCATGATCTCTTATTCTGTTTGGTGTTGGACCTTTCTAACTGTATTGTTTTCTTGCAATATTGACTAACTACTATTATCAGCCATGAACCCTGGTTGATGATACCATGACCCTGAGTAGATAATCTTTTTATTACATAAGCAAATATGTATTTCTCATCACTTACAAGTTGCTCTTCAAGTACTTTGTCCTATATTTTTTGTCAGTTTATTTTTATAGTAAAATAATTCAATCAATGTAAAATTTCTTAAAAAAAAATGAGATGTTTTTAAAATATGTCAAGAGTTCTATATTAGCTAAATTACGTTCTGATGATCTTATGTAGTGAATATAGTTTAGAATCCTAGATTTAATTTGCCTTCCCTCATCATTAAAATTGCATAGGAATGATGCTTATTTGTCAGTGTCAGATCTAACTTCCATAATTTTCATAATAACAATGGTTAAAAGTACATGTGTAGACCATACTAAATAATTTTGAAATTATGTTTTCCTTTAGTTTCTTTGTGCAGGAAAACAAAAAATAATGAATTGACCCAAACTTCATTTTGCGTAAAATAACATTGTTTATACACTCTTTCATTAAAAAAATGTTAACATGGAAAATTAATATAGATACATGCATATGTATTAATATATAATCCCTTTTTAGTAAAACTATGAGCAATATAAATAATTGCCGCATAAAAAAGTTGAAGCCATCAATCATTTACCAAATAAACGTCTTCTGCTATCGAGTGTTACAAAACAATATGCCACTCAACAACGTGATACAAGTGTTGATAAGTTAATCGGGTCGTAATAGCGAATGTGATAAATGTATAGTGACCCGGCAGACTACGCAGCTGGCATACGTGCTGTAAAACGAGCGCCATTAAAAAAGTTAGTATTCTATATTTAAATTATATTTTTTTAATTATATTTTCCGTGTTGAAAATTAGACTCGCGTGTACATGTCCGTCAGTACGCTCGATTTATAAAATGAAATAGGAAAACTAGAAGTTCTATTTTATTTTCAAGTAAATTTTCGAGTCGACAGTATTCATGCAAGTATGATTATTTGTGTAGTTCGGAGAAGTTAGGATTTTATAAAAAAAATATTCGACTCTTTATTGCAAAATGCTTTTTATTGCTACTTGTAAATACGTACCATAAAATAGGATTATATTCTCATGTTGTGCAATGTAACAAAACTTCTGACAAGTATAAAAAACCCCATGAGCTGCGGTTATGAGGCTATCGTGATGAATAAAATATGTACGTACCAATAACAATATGTAATTGAATTTTATCTACTGATATAAAAAAAATGACAATTTTTAACTTTCATTTCACGCAACGATTCATCTACGGTAGTAAAACTTTGAGTGAGTCGTGTCTGAACATTGATTATTTTTAAGGAAAATGTGGCCTCTAATAGACATTATTATAGATAAAGAGACCAAATTCAACATGTTTGCGGTTTGTTCAATGCTTAATGAAAACATCGAGAAGAACCTGCACCGATTAGATTTAGATTTTTACCACATAGGTATCTGTTATCTAAGGTGTGTGTAGATGTGTAGTTTGCCAACGCTCAGCAAGCGTAGCAGACTGTCCTTAACCCTTCTTATGCTGAAGGGTTAACTGTGTTAATGAAAATTTTGATTATTGTTTAACACTGCAATGTTTGGTGAGAAATGAACGCTTTAATAAAAAACGATAGATAAATCCAAATTAAACACTATAGTTATATGCATATAGATCATGTTAGATTCTTATAATCATGGAACACACAGTTTCTTTTGTGTATGATTTAAGTAACAAAAGGATGTTTAACTTATAAAACAGATTCTAATTAAAAGAGAAATTGTACTGCCTATTGCCAACTGTTAAAATTCCAATTACGTCATGGCGGTTTATAAGGATTCTGTTCTAAATAGATAATCTCGATTAAGAAAAGTCGGCAGAAACGATAGCTGAATAAAAAGAGGGTAGAAAAAAGATTAATTCGATCTAAAAACACTTGTAATGGTAAGATTATTTTCCGAGTCCTATTAACAACCAGAGGTGCTGGCTGTACGTAACGCAATAGTATCGCGATTTTACAGCATCTACAACTACGGCTGATAAGTTATATTTTATTGCGATATGTAAGATATATGTTATGTATGTTGTAATCTAAAAGTTGCTGATAAACTTGACCTCAGTTTTGGACGTAACATGTTAAGTCATTCTCAGCTACCCTCACAACATTCCACTGTTGGGTACATTTTTTATCATAATGAAAAGGGTTAAAACCGTTACGCCGCATCCGGTGTAGTTCGGTTTGGCCCACAATTCGGAGAACATTATGCAGAAGTAAGCCTTTCTTAACATTTTCCTTCGCCGTTAATGCCGAACCCGTATGAAAACCTATCGTATCGTTTAAATCAATAAATTTATTACTGCATGTTTTATGGTTACGACTAATTTTATGGTTGGCAATAAGCTGAGTGGTGCTCGTGACGACCACGTGACAGTAGCGTGACTGCTAATTGGTGAATCCTGTCTCCCTTATCTTTACTGATACAATAAAAACATATACAGGAGGTTTTTCATATTCACCTTATCTGTGTGTCACCGAGTTAGGCTTAAGTAGCTATTGGTGTTTGTACGGTCGATAAATTATCCTATGAAACAATCTTTATTAAGGTTTTGCATTGCAAAGTGGCGGCACACATTGTGTCGTAACGATTTTAAAAACGCTATTATGTATATGTCACAGTGTATTTTATTCACATTGCGCCAGTATCTTTGAAGGAGGCGTTTCAAGATATCCCAAATACAGTTTTTTTTACGTACCTAAAAGTAAGTCATGTTTATATCACCATATTTTATGTAATACATTAGCTGTAACCGCGACTTCATATGCGTAGATTTCGATTTGGATAAAAAGTACCCTATCTATATATTAATGTATAAACAATAACCCCCCAAAGTTTCATCAAATTCCGTCCAGTAGTTTTTGCGTGAAGAAGTAAAAACATTTTATATACTTAACCACGCGGGGCTGCATCGCGATTAACTGACGAGCTTCCAACGTAAGCTGAATCCTATTTAATATGATGATATGTGTAGATCTGAACTCTATTTTTCTTGGCACACATTATACGATTGACTTAACCGATTTAAATGAAAAAAACACTAAATGTTAAGTGAAGCTCATCACAATGTAATCGTAAAAACTGCATTCAAATCGGATAGGCCGTTTCTGAGATTAGCGTGCACGAACGTACAGACAAACAGACAAAACGAAAAAATATTGTTTTGGGTTATCTTGCGTGTATGAAGACCATATATTTGCCATGTACAGACAGCGCGGTCAGTTACAGTTTTATTATATGTATAGATAAATTAGTGACTTTTAGGTGTTCCCTTAGCTTATTACTTTAGATCTCCTGTCCTTGAAAGAATTATCATCAGTGACATTATATTACTCGTTGCTTCTGTCGGTACCGTACATAATACGAAGTTATATTATGATTATTAAAATAAAAAAAGAATTTATTCACATTACTAATCTTTCTGGAACGATCTTCTTCATTATACCATCTTTACGTATGTGCTGATTAAAGTTTGAGACAAGAAGAATTTATATAATGCTTTAGATATTAGGTATATATTGATGAAGAAATCGCTTAAGCAATTATGCAAAGTCGAACCGATGTCAGCTATGACGTACTTATATACCTAACTTTTCAATAACACAATAGTGTCCGGTAACATCATTTACATGAATATACTAGAACATTCGAGAACAAATGGTTTACCTACATTTCATTAACACCGTACTTGCGTTGCATCTTGATACATGTATGGCCATTCATAACATTATGTAAGTAAATCAATTTGCTTCACCTTAAACCGTAGAACGTTCATTATATACAAATGTAATGTTTTTAATTGCCATAGTGTGCCACTACTTCCTCACGCTTAGCATATTTCGTACCTAAACCTAGCTAGGCCTACCTCTAGGCTTGCTAGATAGAAGCAAAGATAAAATACAAGATACGGTCTCTATAGATCAAGATAAAAAAAAAACCTAACATGCGAATGCTATAAGTGGGAATCGTTAAAAATATTTAATCACGACTTCCGATGTTGTTTAAAATGAAAACGTACTAAGATCGCCATAAAAATGGTGACTGATATCCTCGCAAAATTTTTGCGTCAGTGCTAGCGAGTTACGAGCAGTCGTCCGGTTACGTCACCATGTTTGGTACGTTCTCTAGTAACATGTCTTCGGCGATTCTGGTGACGGGCGGCGCGGGGTACGTGGGCTCGCACACCGTCGCCGCGCTGCTGGAGGATCCGGACACTGACGTCGACATTGTCGTCGTCGATAACATGGCCAATGCTTACAGGTGAGTGTAGTGTATCATCAACAGCGTACTTCTGTTCATTGACGGGCGGAAGGCTCCTCTAATGGAGGCTTTCGCGTTACTAAGAATCAAGCAGCCTAGACTCACGTATGTTTTTTCTGGGTGGCCCGACTACGTATATATTACATACGTGTCTAGCCGGCTTAATTCCTAGTCATGTGTAACACTCACGTAACATTTTAAAATAAAAAAGGGCTTTCGCGCTCTGTAGTTAATAAATGACGTTTAGGAATACCTGTTCTAAGCTATCACCAATTCGAAGGTCTACCTAATATTTAGCATATTTTTGTTAGTTTGATGGATAGATATATTCTGGTCATCGTCTATATTATCACGTAACATCACGCCTGTTATCCCCGAAGAGGTAGGCAGAGGAGTGTAGAACACTCCCACGTTTCACCAGTTACGTT
>DWDU01002570.1:0-12595 GCA_018245575.1 Jemadia suekentonmiller
GATGCATGGCAATAGGCTCACCACCTATTCCATAGTGGGACGTAAACGTAACTGGTGAAATGTGGGAATGTTCTACATTTCTCTCCTACCTCTTCAGGGATTACAGGCGTAATGTTACGTTAAATGCGGATATTTCCAATTCCATGTTCCTACTTAGATATCATTTCACAATTTTACTGTACTGGCAGTATTATGGCGCTCAATTATTAGGCGAAGCTTTAATTCCTACTTCAGTGTTACCTACAATATGTAAGTTATCTCTATTGTCATATATTTATCAACCGAGAACTCTAAATATATCTGCCTCGGCTGCGGTGTTACATTAACCTTAGGTACCGTCTTCTAAATAATTTAAGCTCTAAGTGTTTTTGTTTTGTCAAAGAAGGAAATATTAATAGGTAAGAGTTAATGTCGCACTGGAATAAAACTGTAAAAGAATAATTCTGTTAATTTTTCTTTTAAAATTTGAAAAGTTATATTAATATAGGTACCTCTTTCATCCTGGATTAGTGTTTGGCTTTATTTTTAATATTCATCACATCGTGACTTACATTTTAAACAGTAGGTATCCAGAAAATTGGTATTAAACAAGTGAATAAAAATAAGATATTCATAAATTTTCTCAATCTGTAGAATACGAGATAAATGTATGAACTTGCAATATATCCGCCGAGTTCTAATGGACCACTGCCAGTACCTAACAGACCAAGATTTGTTAAATGAAATAACTTTAACAATTGAATTCCCAATAATCTTTTACATCATTAATCTATTCGTGAGAGAAATAAGCTGAAATTTTCTCTTAGATATCGGTTGAGATTTGAGCATAGCAATAGATAGAACGATAAATGGCACTATAAACTAATACCAAATACCAATACCAAAACTAATTGGCAGCCTGGTTTGTCGAGTGACAGGTCAAATACCGGGAACTATTTAATTTCTCTAACACCATTTCTAGTTAATATTCCTTGTAGTAACTCGGAGTCTACATTAGTGTCTGATATATAATAAAAGATTCATCACCTATTCCATAGTGGGATATAAACAAAACTGGTTACGGGTGCGGGTGTACCACCCTTCTCTACCTACTCCTATGGAGATTATAGGCGTGACATAATGTTTACTAAAGCTAATGCCGCACATGTAACGGTTAGAAATTATAGACATGTAGATAAGTAAAAATAAATCGCCAGTAATAGGTACACCGTCAAAGTATTTCACGGTTATATACATTGTAACATTTAGTATCTCAGAAGCCACTGTAAATTGGTTTTATAACCACCTTTGCTTCCGGTAGCAATAAAACGTAGGGTGGTTTTTAGAGTAATTGTTAAAGGGAGCGATCTGAGGCCGGAAAATAATGGTTCAGCGTCTTTGGAGATAAAATCGAGGTGTCGCTTCGCTGGCAATCGCAGTTTCGGTTCTACAGGATGTAAGGATTTTATTTCATCTAGTTTATACACATTCTGGCGGCTCTGTATATTTCTATGTGATTTTTTGTTGATAAGGTTCAGTATACATGACTATATCAGCAGTCATCAACAACACCAGAGAAGAGAATGTACTATTAGTGAATTCGTTCTATTTGGACACGAAATACATCGAGCAGTCACAATATTATTCAAAGACTCCATAAAATGAATTTCATTAGTATTTACTGTTAATAAAATACACTCGGACATAAATACCTACAGATGTATAAATCAACCACTATGCGCAATCTACTCGCTATATTATCCATTAAGAAGAACATAAAAATAAATCCAACCTGTACTTTCAACATTCAGATATATTCACGTAATATTTGCCGAAGTCCGTTTATATCCAGCCAATGCAGCATTTCTCCTGTAATTGGTTGAAGTTATCTACGTCATTACATCTCGACTCGCCCGCCTTTACCACTTTTATATATTTTCGTTACCATTTCGTTTGTTTTTCATTCAATTACCTAATCGCATTATCAGTGGAATGGCCACGTTGGTGAATATTTTAAATCAAAAGACAAATTTCTGCTGTGAGGATATTTCAGAATCCTCTAAGTATTTAAAACGGACTTTTAAGAATTTTATGATTATAATATCTTATAAATATTATGGCTTACACTTATATTGTACGATTATAAATAGTTTTAAATGTATGTAACAGATTTCTTATTTTATTTATTTTCACTCCGCGTATTTTGCAGGTATTTCTGAAACGTAACCATAACGTAAAATTATACCCCCCATATGAGAGGCGTTCATTTTTATTTAATCTAAAAAAGATTATGCTGGGTCGCAATTTTTGAAACAAGGAAAGAAAGAAAGAAGGAAGTTAGGAAAGAAGGAGAGAAGTAGAGAATAATAGAAGGAGAGAAGGAAATAAAAAATAAATAAAGAAGTATAATTGAATTATAATATGTATCTGTTCTATGACAATGTAACAAAATGCATACATTAATCTGGTGATTATCATCACCGATATATTTTTGCTACAATACGTAAACGAGGCGTATGTCTTGGCGTGTCGAACTGAGGCAGTGTTATAGGGGCACGGCACCTTCCAGCGATCTAGATAAACAGGTATTTTTCTTTTCTTAGCCTTGTTAATACCGCTTCTAGACGATATCCTTAAGGACACGACATAATTCATACAGTATCGCCACATTGATCAGCATTTTACTAAATGAACGCGTCTCGCTAGGATATTTATAGGTGCGCAAGACATAATTTAATAAACAAAGCAGTACCAAGCCGACGTTTTAATGCCACCCTGGCCATAGGATCTGATAATGGATCATAACTGGTTTTCACTCTTGGGCGATAGCATTGTAAGACTAGGACCACTTCGTTACGTGCTGCCGGTAAAATGTAAGCGTTGGTCGCTATCGTTAAGCGAAAATCGGATCTGGTGCTGAGCTATTAATAATATTATAATACTGGCAATATCTGATAGGCGGCGAACGCATAAATTTCGCCCTCGCCACTGGGTTTCATCTTTTTAATGGAAGAATTGTGCTGTTCTGACAAATTCGCAGATCGTAATTCGTAGACTTATTTATTTTCGACTAGTAATAATATTATTAAATATAGACGTAACAAAATTTCTTTAGTAATTTTGATTATATCATTTTCCATAGCTTATGTAAGGCTAATCTTAGGTGTATATTTTTAGACAGCTTAGTTAGTCTTGTTGGTTACAAGTGCGACTGCCGATAGAAAGGTTCTGGATTCATATACCGGGTCCAGGCACTATTCGAATTTTTTGACTTAGATTTTCTAACATAGGACATTTTATTAACATTTTACCCTTTACGTTCTGTATTTAGCTCTAATATGTATATCTGTGCTCTCTGCCTACCCCGCAAGGGACCTGGCGTAAAGATAAGTATGTATGTATGTATTTTCTAACATTGACTGGTAGTCAGGTTATGTGCCCGTTGTAAGAAAATAGGATCACCACTTTTTCGAAAGTGAACCATAAACGTATCTGGGGAAATGCGGGAGTGTGCTACACTCTTCTGCCTAACTTTTCGAGGATTACAGGCATGATATTAAGTTTATTATTATTTAATTATTCTCTTCATAAATAACTAAATGGCTTAAAGTCCTATATATATTTATATGATTTATACTATGATCGCTGTGGTTAGCGGATACATTCTTATTGGCACCCGTGACTTTTGTCGTATTGCGAGAGCATTCAACATACACTCACTCATAGCAATATTCGATTACGGCAGCTTAGGACAAATGCCGAAAAATGCCTCGTTCATCGGATGACAAATGAGTGGCATGCCTCGCGTCAGATGGAGATGGATATCGCGGACGAGAAAGTACAAACATTTACATTTGACGATAGAAAAACCCGATCGTAGTTCAATAAAATTTTGGTCTTATCTTGGGTTCTTTGTTGGCTTGACAGGTGCATTAGCGTGCTATCATAGTACAATTAAATCGGTCGTGCCCCATCACGCTGAGTGGGAGTTGGATATCGTCGCGCCCTCTGGCGTTTCCAACGCCACGCACCCGGAGTCCGTTCAGGAATGCCTTTGTTTCGAAGTGATCCCGGAATGACGATCGTGTTTTATGAAAACTGTTTACCAATTACCTCGATAAGATATAGGTACCTACATGTAGCAGTAATTTGCTTAAGAGCCACACAGTAAAGTCGCATATAGGAGATTCAATTGTCTATTGACTTATTTGAAATTCAACTGACAGAGAGCTGTTGTTCTAAAGTGGCTGTGAAAGAAGACAGGCTTCGTAATAAAATGTTAGGAAGTTTTTAAAAACATATCGCAATAGAAAATACCAAAAATATGTTAAAGAACAAACAAAATATACATGAAAGTTCTACGTGACAACATTTGGATGTGTCACTGTACGTGGGTCCTTATTTATTATCTACACTTGTCTTCAGCCTTCAACAAAACAAATAACATTTAAATTCCCTTCAAAGAAAATTATGCCGCCTGAAGTATAATTAACGGAGGCCAATACTAGCGATCTAACTTGTAAATTAAACATCTCATTTTATAAAGCGACTTAGTGTAGATTTAAGACAAGTTCGATCAAGGTTTAACCGGTAATTTGATCTCGAGGGTCTGTTATGTCAGTGAATATTTTTTTATATAACAAAAATCGCATTACATTCATAATTTTATAATAATAGTAACACATGACTTGGTAATAATAAGATAGCCCAAAGTTAACATTAAATGACACTGTAAAGCCTCCCATGATATTAAAAAATCATATGCCTTTTCAATATTAATTAGCATTTGCTTTAACGGTGTAGAAAAAATCCTACATACCCAAAAATTTTCCAAACTATACTCAAAGACGTGTAAATGTGCACTAGATAGATGCACATGTGCATTTTAACGTGGCAGACTATGTCTTAAGTTTTCCGATTCTGGCACAAGAACCAAATTCAGCAGTAAAATGGTAATTGTATTGAAATCTGTGGATAACAGAAAACATTAGTTAGAATTAAGGTCTGTGAAAGTTTAATAAATCTCACTCTATGACACTCTAATATTAGATTCATTCGAAGTCAAAACATTTAGAAATAAAAATATTTCAAAACACAAATTACAACAACAAGGTAGCCACAATGATCCCACGAACATTTTAAGGTTAAGCTGAGTCGCCTACGGTCTCTTCTGCTCGCTGAGAATTCCGGCTATTAAATGAACATATTTTCACGCACCCAATGTTTAATGTGTGAGTGCCTTAAAAAGAGGTTTTATTACTTTTAAATAGCAGGTAACAGTTCGTTTTGGTCAGTCGTAAAATGACCATTGGAGTGCGTCTCGGGGTATATTGCCGCACTTAAGTGTGGGCTGACAACGTATTCATATGAATACACATTCATTTGTAATAACAATAAACATTTTCATTTTGAAACTGTATTGTTTATTTTAAAGTATACGTAAGCAAGTAGCAATTGTATAATTTACCATTAAAATTTAATATTTTACTTTTAGTATAATACATAATTATAAGAATGGAGTAGTGTTCTTTCGAGATTTCTACTATACTGTTCTAAGAAATTGAAAATAAAATTCAATAAAGATTAAATAAAGCATCTAACCAAAACAAGCATGGTCAACCGCTCTTGTACGTACCTACTCCCTCGAAATGTTATAAAAAAATTATTTCTATATACTACAGGTTCCCTATTCAAATTCGGACCCCAGCGCGCTTAGCGTAATATATTGTTTGCGACATAACAGTCTCAAGAATATTTGCGTTTAGTCGTTGAAGAGGGTTAGCACAAATAAGAGGGAATGTTACTCACTCACTTTATTCACCTTCAAAATATAAGACTACATGACATTGGAAAGATAAATTGTGAAATGTGTAACAAAGCTTCTATTAAACCATGAGAACGACAAATTTTGTTTAGGCGCTATTTTTCGGGAAAACCTTCCCAATAATACACTTTAGAACTGGCGTACCGGATAAAACTGAGAGATTTCCGTTTGCAAAGCCACATTCGGAGCACTTTGTGCCATTTACGCCAGTTTATTTAGCTTGAAAACGAAATACAGTACAGAATACAGAGATGTAACGTATAAATAGTTTAGGGAGTGCTATTGAGGTCAGTCCTAGACGCGCTTTCAACTTGCAGATATGAATAAACAAAAGGATGGTGCGCTTAGCCCCTTTTATTATTGTATATTAATACTTGTAACTCATCAATGATACATTCCATACGTTAGTTGTAAATCGTCGTGGTCATGCACGTATTGTAATTTTTTATGTAATATAAATATGTCAATCATTGTAAGCTGTCCCCAAATTGATATTACCACTGAGAAACATATCATAATCAGCTTCGCCCAGAATTTAAAGCTTATAGTTGTTCGTAAAATATTAGTTCAACATTTTATAAATTAACGTAACGTCACGCCTGCGATCCCCGACGAGGTAGGCAGAGGAGTGTAGTGCCCTGCCGCGTTTCACCGGTTACGTTTACGTCGCACCATTGAATACGGATGGGGGGATGTAACTATCGCCGTATGGCACTGTACACAGATCCATACTCTTAAAGCAATCCAGGCTTTAAAGGTAGGAATACTGTATTTTATTTTTCACAAATATAACTTACCAATTAATTAGACATATTAATTGATATGTTACATTTACATGTTACACGGAAAACTTGCTTGATATATTTATGAATAGTAAAATTTATTTCTTTGTTGATATTGTGCGTTGAGTATTCGTTATTTATGTATTGTTATTACCTCGCCCACACGAAGAACATTAATTGATGCAATCGTTCGATAGACGCATGCGATGACTCGATGTCAATCTATAGATCTAAACACAAAACCAACTGATCGTTCGGCATTCAATAGATTCGTTATCAATTATCGATGTACGCATTACGATAGTGTGGTGAAGTTTTAACAAAGGAATAATTATACAATTCATTCTGAAGCACGAGGGGTGCGGGAATGTTTGAAAGCAGATATATTAAATATTTTGTATATCTAAAAATAAAATCAACAATTCTCCATAAAAAATGCAAAATTCAGTGGCTTTTTGGGAAGCCTACGATATACTCAGCAGTGGACTGATGTAGGCTGTTGATGATGACCTAAAACTTACGTATTTATCATTATCCCGTCCAAGTAACTTCAATACATCAGTTTCTTTACCAGCAAAGATTTCATTTATGTATCACGTATCATCACGCCTGTATCTCTTGAAGAGGTAGGCCGAAGAGAATAATACACTCCCATGTTTCACCAATTACGTTCTTACATCCCACTATGGAACAGGAAGTGAGTCCATTGCTATAAACCGAGCCCATATCCAACGCCGAGTTACCACTAGAAAATCTAAGAAAGAAAATCTAAATTAGAACATTTTTGTAGTGCTCGACCCGGGAATCGAACCCAGGACCTCCCGATCGGCAGTCGCACTTGCAACCAAAACGACCAACGAGTCAGGCACAAACGGCTAGAAATGTGTATTTAATGTCACGACTATGAACATTGTACTAGTATGGTAATGCATCACTTTATTTACATGGTCCACGAGGTCATTGAACTGATACTATCCGCCATATGTGTTAGAAAAATGTTTTGGTGCACCAAAAAATATTGGTCAAATTCAATACACGCCATCGTTGATTCTACTAAAATATTTAACAACTCTCATTACGTATTCCTAACGCGTTTGACTATGAATTCAATAAAAGAACAACATTTCTTATCAACAAAATCGACTAGAAGACTACAAAATGAAAAACGTAACACGTAAAAAACGTAACGTAACTCCTGTGATCCCCGAAGAGGTAGGCAGAGGAATTTAGAACACTCCCACGTTTCACCAGTTACGTTTATGTCCCACCGGGTACATGATATGTATATAAAATAATTCATTAAAAACAATTTGTATCTATTTTCAACATATATATAATTCATTTCAAAATAAGAATACCTGTAAACGTAAACAACAGACTAATAAGTCAGTAAAGGCAGACCGCTTTGCACCGACGACTGACCTTTGTCTGACTTGACATTTGACAGTTTGTCCTTGCCAAAAACCGATCTGATGAATTATCGTCTATCTATTCTGACGTACCTAATTCTAATTTACAATTCTCCAATACTTCTCCGATGGGTATTTTCAATTGTCGGGATTAACTACTAGTCTGAGCCGCAAAGGCAATAACAGTTTCAATGTTTCAGTTATTACTTATTACGATAACGAGATATTTGGACTCAGGCGTATTGTAGCAATTTATTTTATACAACCCGGGAGCTTTGGTATTAAAAACTAGAAATTTCTAAATGTATGTAAAATGACGAATTGTTTTAATCAGAAAAGAATTTATTTTTCAGTGTTGTAAAAATCTAAAAATCTATTTTTTTACGTTGACGTGTGGTTGTTTTACGTACGTTGTAATCTAAACGGATAATAATAATAATACTAGTGTATGAATAAACATGTACTCGTAAGTATATACTTCGTTTAACTCATTCGGTACTTGAGTTCGGCACATTTCTATAGCACAGTCCTATTAAAGGTCAGCGTAAGTGAGCTATAAATAAGGTATTTATTCGAACGTGTGTGGGCTAGCCTTAACGATCTGAGTTAGATATATTTCACACCTTGCGTCACCAATCGTTGAACGGTCGTTCCAACTGCTAAAACAAAGTTATTTTAGTATAATAAATGAAAGTATTTCCATAAAAGTGATGGACTAATCTTATCAGTGATGAACTAATCTTATAAGTGTTGGACTAACGTAAAAAAAAAGTGTTGGACTATTTTTTTCTAAATCTTAGCCAATTAATGCTTACGGTTTCATTTTCCAGTGAAAATGTAAATACGGACGGATGCTTAGTTCTTTTTATAAAATTGAGTTCTTTCGATTTCTAGAATGTTCCACGTAAAGTTTATTTGAGTCGTGCAGTGGTCGTAGATCGTCATCGTATAGTGTGATCAGTCGCTTTTAACGGTGGCACCGTCCATGGGAAAGTAAAGTCTTATCACAATAGTTTGTATTTATTTGGTAGTATATTACCAGTATTGAAATAGTTTGATGTGAATTGAGTTAAGTCGATTATTTACGATCTTTGCTAGTGACTTACACGTTGTCGTTGTCGTTAATCTTTAACGACCACTTCGTGTTGAGCTATCAATGAACATCATTCTAAGACCTAAGTAATGATTGTGATTTGAAATGTCAAATCTACTTTGATAGCCTAACAGCATAATTTTATAAGCAATGGAAATATTCCTATGTCACAAAACGTACAAATACCTGGAATTGTGTAAAGTTTCTATAAACTTTTATGAGGTACTCACATCCTTGACACATCGGTAAATAAACCCTCACGTTATTGCCAACATTAGGCTTAGGCTTAAAGAGCTTTGTTCTCGCGTAAGATATAAAGAGTAATTTCGATGAGAACAACGGTCACTTACATAAAATTAAATTAACATACATCTTTTTACATAAGTGGATATTATCAATAACACTTACCCATTCAATACATTCATTTAGGCGTAAGTGAATGATGTGTGTATGTAATCGACTAGATTGATTTTGACGGCCTCGTTGGTCAAGTGGCTGTAGCTGTGAGCTGGTCGAGAAGTCCTATGTTCAGATCCCGGGGCGGGTACCTACTGGATTTTTCTAACTTAGAATTTGTAGTTACGTTTCTAGTAGGGCGCGGAACCTGGACGTCGTGAGTCAATGGGCTCACGTCCTATTCTGTGGGACGTAAACGTAACTGGTGAAACGTGGGAGCGTCGCTCTGGGTGAGTGTGTCTACACGCTCCGGCATTTTCGCATTCATTACTAAGTCATTCGTTTAATATAAACGTATATAATAAACAGCAATCTATTTATTATATAACGGATAAGCAGTGCGCATTCAGACGGTTATGTTATCAGTATTCGCGTCTTCAGTTTAGGTCAATATTTTGTGCGAGTCCAGTTATTGCACGTAACGTGTCACAATATATAGAGAATAAATGAAATATAATTAAATAACTTCTGGCACACAATATATCCTGTACAAAAAAAACCATTGAAAATCCATAGCTAAACACAAAAAAAACAGATCCTATGAAAGAAAACATTTTGTTAAATAGACAAAAGATGAGATACATTTCAATAGAACATTTTACAGCTCCACTTAAATATTTAACGTTTATTTGGGCGAGCACATTGGATATTGCGCGTTGAATTGATAGCAGGAGTCATTCAGTGCGTCTATAGCGAGTAAAGGCACGAGAATTAGTACTGTACTACGCATATATTTACCTGCTGTAAAAGATTTATGATTACATCTAAAATTGATTCCCTGCAGTTAACGTTCGTGGAATACATTGTGATGTCCATTACTTGGTCTGGAATTCGAAATTTCGATGTCGTAATGAACGCATAAACTACGATGCGGTTTGTGTGAGTATTAACCGTTTTAACTACGGTTCATATTTATTTGCGTTAATGAAGGTAACCTGAAGACGAATATCGAGCTCAGTGGCGTGGTACTGGAGAGGCCTATGTCTAGCAGTGGACTGGAATAGACTGATGATGGTGATGATGATGGTGAAGGTAGCCTGAGTTACGAAACTTACTGTTACGATGAAGGAAATCATCGTGAGAATATCAGCAGTGGTACTCCAAGAAGTTCTTTAATGCGTGGAAAGACTGTCAATCCACTCGTGGCATCGTACCGAAAACATGGATGACGGTGGTGAAAGTAACCTTGTTTTCACCAAGGTGACCTCTGTTGTTGATACTCTATTTTAAAAATGCTTAATAAAGTTTGAACTATTCAACATCACGCTTGTAATCACCGAAGAGGTAGGAAGAGAACATGAGTCTCAGACGCTTACGCTTACATACCAATATGTAATAGGTGGTGAGCCTATTGCCACACATCGGGCACATTTCCAAACTCTGAATCACTACTAGAAAATCTAAATTAGAAAAATTCAGCAGTGCCCGACCCGGGATTTGAACCCAGGACCTAACGATCAGCAGTCACGCTTGCAACCAACACAACCAACGAGGCAGTTAAAGTAGAAAATCCTAATTGTGATTAGTGCCTTTACTGACTTAAGAAGAGCCATTATTTAGTAGTAGCGACAGGAATTCTTATCACGGTTTGAAAAGTTACTTCAATTGCTTAGTCATTAAGTCATGCAATCTCTAATGTAGATTACAGCGGAAAGAGAAATGCCCCAGATCTGTGTGTAAGATCTGCGTGCGAGGCTCGACAGTAACGATTCCTATTACAATAGGTGTGAAAGTTGTGCGCTGACGTAGTGATTTTCAATTTGACCTACAAACACAGGAAGGCGGAACCCACTAGCCATGTATTACTGGTAATGTAGGAAATTACAAAGTCACACTTCATCACTTTTCTCTTTGGTAGATAATTTTCTTCGCACATTTCAGTTAACTTCTCGATTTGTACGTGTATAAATCTGTACGTTCATGTATCTGTAAGTATATGAATCCGTAAGTGTATGAAACCGACATTAAGTGTTGACTGTGGCTCAAAATATTAGGATGAAATGTAAAAAAAGTAGAAGTGAAGGATGATTAACAAACAAAAATGCAGTCCATGCTGTTTTATGGTATGACATGTGTTATGGTCACGCGGGCCAATGTTATATTTAAGAACGATTAAATGAGAAGAGAACAGCAGATACAAAATTATTCGTTGTGTATACTATTTATTTCATTTAGGTAAATATTATATCGGTAGTTCTATTTATTGAAAATATATTGTGTAATTCAAGGGATTCGAGATTTAGATTTATTATTATGCGGTAAAAGGACTTCAAGTTTTCCCCTTATCTCGTCTTATATTTATTATGTGCCGCTTCAAATAAATATGATAACGAATCTGGATATATGAACAAAGGACGAAGATTAAGAAATTTCGAGAATAAATAATCCGCCCACAAAACGCAAATGGTGAACCGATAAAAGCGAGTCACCGAAGATATAAACAAACGAAAATATGAATCGAGATTATAGCAAAATACAGGCTTAAGGATGAACGCACACATTACTAATTCTTGTAGCATTGTTTGTTACATAACATTTTCTATACAGTACATTGTTACAGAAGTATTTTTACCACTGTAGAGAAATGAGACTTGATTTTATTTACGCAGTTTCGTGGCTGAAGCGGTGATTGTCGATTGAGGTATATAAATTTGATGGTAAATAAAACGAATTAAAAACCGTTTTTGTTACTGTCAAATATTGAAACGAACTGTACTCTAACACAATTGATACAACTTATACAAATATTAATAGTGAATATACACAAAATATTATTTCACACGGTAGCTTTGAACTTTTCACCTCAACACGACTAATAGGTATTGTTGTAATTACGAATTCATTGGAAAATTTAATAAATGAGCTATTCGTGGGCGCCTTATCTTATAAGTTATTTTTTTTTAATACTTTTTAATTTTATATACATTATTTAATTCACATAAATGTTTGCGTAAAATGCATGTACATATAATGGTTTTACGTAACATCACGCCTGTTATCCCCGAAGAGGTAGGCAGAGGAGTGTAGAACACTCCCACGTTTCACCAGTTAC
>DWDU01002571.1:0-12595 GCA_018245575.1 Jemadia suekentonmiller
TCTTATCTCTTAGTCTTATTACGTATCACATTTATCACACACATACACCGTACATCTCACCCAACTTAACCGAACTGTAGGTATCGCCGTGCGTAATATTTAAAGTAATAAGTGATATTTATCTCGGTGCGTTAATATGTCATTTCCTAATACACGGTCGATTGATATTACGCGTAACGCATTACTCGCATTACTTACACATGTCTTAACCGAACAGTGCGTATTGGCGTGCTGCCGCTCTGCGTAATATTAAAAGTAATAAGTGATGGTTTGCTCGCTCGAGTAATATGTCATGTTCTATTACGCGGTCGGGTGATATTACGCATTATGCATTACTCGCATTACTTACACATGTCTAGTGTATATAAAAGGTGGTGTTCCTGATCTGTTTCAACTGAAATGCAATGACGTTATCAACTTATAAAACGTTTCAGATATAATATTCCAATAGTAGATATGAAATAAGATTGATGTTAAACTCTGTGAAATACGTGAATGTGGTTTCAACTTCTCGACTTAATTACTTTTAAGAGCGAATATAACTTGGTAATATAAGCAATTAGAAACTTATTTGACGCTACTGGTCCGCCTGCTCCGCCGCGGGCGGTGGAGTCGCGAGCGGGATGAGCCATTACGTGCTTTCGTGGAACTTTTCCTTTTAAAAGTCGTCTCTTACTCTTTTAAAAACTTATTATATTGGATAATTTGGCTGAAAATATGAATATGATGGCCGCAACTTTAGTAATTTCACCCGGGGAGGAAAAATTCGTCGATTACTTCATGAAATATGATCTCCTACGGGGCTTACCCCGATTTCGGCTTTACGAGGATCCGCTTTATTATAGCCTTTACGCGATATCACAGATAAACCAACATCGGCTTATTGGAAACGACGGAAAAGGATTAATTTTCATGTTTTATGTGTGTTTAAGTATTATTTTGTTGTTACTATAAAAGTATACAACGTAAAACATCGAATGCATGTTAATATAAATATGTACCTATTTTCTTTTCAGTAATTGGGAGTACACTATAGAGGTAGACATAGAAGTACCTCTCTCTACCTCTTCGGGGATTTCAGGCGTGACGTTACGTTTCCGTCTAAAACATTGCAGTATACCTACCTATACGAGTAATAATCTTGTATATCAAACGCCTTTAGTTAATAGTATTACTGAAAGTTTGGCGAACACTAAAGGACGTGTTTGGTTAAATAGCAGTGCCAGAGTGGCGGATACGCTCAGCCACGGTAGGGCCGTAGCTACGTAGATACTTGTATTACCAATTATGCAAAACGTCTTGCGCGTTGCGGCGCGCGGGCGGCGGCGCTCGCGGGACGCAGCAGGGCGCTCGCAGTCGCGCTCTCTCCTCACTCGTAGCGAAATAACGACCTCAATTTGCATAACAATGCTCGTCACCCCTTATTCCCCGCCAGTGGCTTTCGCAGGCAACGCGGCCGGGTCCCACCGGACCCGACACCTTTTTTTTTTTGTTCACAAAATCTGTCCAGTGTGAGTTTCCATTAGAATTCATAAAATTAAAATAAAACGAAAATAAATTTCCTAAATTAAAATAAGGAATAATGGTACCGCATTGATATTCTGTAGCGGAATGGCGTGTACGGTTTGCGGCTCAACTTTTGATTTAGCGGATGGCGTACGGCCGACCGCAGTGACGCCGGTCGCAGGAGCATCCAGCTCGGCGGCCCTGCGCGTCATCGCAACGAGCGCTTTTGACCGCGCTTCCAACTTCTTCCTATAACTTTCTGTTTTAATTGAATCAAAGTTTTCGGCTTTTTGCGGCGGGCGTGCCAGCCACGCACGCTTCCCTAACTCCAATAAACTTTCTTTATTAAATTATTGGAAGTTTAGAAACGTTCGCCTTTGAACGCGAAACAAATTAGAGATATTCTTGTGTTGCAGTATTCTTCATCGCTGTGCGAATTTCTAGCCGGGCAAATGTTGAGATTTTATTATACTTTCTAACAGAGATGTTTTAACTTGAAACACGAGGGAAATAATCCTATAGTTTTTTACATTAAACTATACGAAATTGTGACAATTGTATCTAATCAATTATATGTGCAATTAATTGTATGTAACCAATTATACGTATTCATAATACGTTGTCATGAACATACAAAAACGTACCTAATAATTATTTAAGAAATATCCAGTAAAAAATATGAAAACCACTGCCTCTTTTATTATTGGAGTAGGGAATTTAATTCGTCCATTTTGATAAAGCGGCCTTAGACAAAAGACAGAGTGACGTCACTCAGGCGAGATAAGTCAGTATCCTTGAAGTGAACACTTCATAAAGATATACGACGTTCGTCGCTAACGATCGAGGTATTTGTCCGGGACATTGTTTTGTTGCGTAGCTTTATCTGGCGCGGAACGAGTTGTCGTTCCGTTAATTTATAGATCTCTCCCCGCCCCGGGCTCTCCGAGCAACGATTCGAGGCGAGGTGCCACTCCGCGAGCGTCGGGACCACGCCGCCTCCGCCTCAATTCTATATCGGTCACGTAACGCACTGTTGACTCCTCACGTTCCGAATTCAAAATGGAGTAAATATGTTCTGCTCTCTTATCTACTCCTTATTGTGCTGAGCCTTTTTTTGTATTGTTGTCTTTATTAAAATGAATTTTCTTTTGTAAATGAATTATTTGTACCTTTCCTAATTATTTTGATATAGTGGCTGTATGTACTCGTAACATGTAAAGCGGCAGGTTACTAAAATAACGAAGATGCCTCGCTTTTATTTCTTTGACACCGTTACGTTAGAAAGTCGGCGTGAAATGTCCTCGTCGCCTTAAAAAGGCTTTACCTTTTTGCGCTGTTTCTGTGAGACCGTTTTTATGCATATACTTACAGTAAGAAAGCTTCAGCGGAGATAACAACAAAATAAGTGACTTTCTAGATAAACGCTATTATAAAAATTGTTAATTATAAATTTAGAACAGATATAGACACTGTGCGTGTAACAAGTACATTTTGAAATAATAATATCCTTTATTGTACACCAATAAAAAGTATAAAACAAAGAAGCTTAAAATCAACGTAACTTGTGAAACCTGGGAATGTTCTACATTCCTCTGCCTACCTCTTCGGGGATTACAGGCGTGATGTTACGTTTACGTAACTTAAAATCAAATGTACATAAGCTGCCTTATCGCTAACTAGCGGTCTCTTCCAGACAATCTTTTGACGGAAGAGATAGAAAGATCACGAAACGATCGCTGGTAGGTAGGTACACATAATTTATTAATACATAACATACATATAGGCAGATATCAGAATACACATAGATAGAATTTACGTACATATAAAAAAGAATCCCTACGATTTTTAACTATCTATGATTATGAATGTCTTTGTCATCATTGTCAATCTGTCTTCGGTCATTACTACATAGAGGTCCCGCCGATAGAGAATGAGCTTGCTTTTCAGCTCGTCGTATTCAAACACTGCCAGTCACATAATTATAAAACACAGGGAATTATGTCCCATATTTTTTTGTCACATAAAACCATTTAAGAATGGTTAAAATATTAAAATTTCGTTCCAATGTTTTATTGTACTAACTAGGTTCATTAAAAAACAAAACGCTATTCTCAACGGGATCACTATATTTGGACGTCGGTAAAAGCGTAAAAAGCTTCCCAAAGACAGCGGCGGCGCGGAGGTGAGTGCAAGCGGCAGGTACGCCGGCGCGATGACAGTGCTACGGCTCCCGGCGGGCCCCTTCCGCGATCCTCGTAAATTGCGAATATTAGATTATAAGTACGGGCTGCGGCGGGCAGCGCGGGGGCCATCAGTCGAATACCAAACTCGTTCACTGTTTAACACGGCGCCGTGATCTGAATCTGCTTTCTAGTTATTCCCAATTGCGTCATTCCCTTTCGCCCCCGGCTTCGCGCGCGCCTGCCAGCATACGTTTGCCCATTGTGTATACATTTCTATTCACTTTTGAGTCCGTTTGAGTATTTGTATTGTCACTTTATGTTAAATGGCTTACGTATTTAATCAGTAACTTGCATCTTCGATGTATTAATCGCTTCCTTCTGTACAGTCGAAGTTATATTATATGCAGCTCTAAAGGTATATCATAGAAATCACACCCTTACGGTGTCATATTTATTTATCAAAAAAGTTAGCAGGACATCACGTCTGTATTTATCCGAAAGGATAGTGTAGTACATTAATAAGATTAAATTCACGTAAGATAAATAACATTTATGTTTAAAGCAAGATCATTTTATTACAATGAACAAGTTATAAAATTGTTTTCAAATTAAAACTTATTTACGTTGATATTCAAAAGGAGTTAATCCTTTCAGACAAGGCAAATGTAAATAAACAGTAGTTGTTGCAGTTATTTGTTTTGTAGTCTACGAGGATATTAAAAATAATTTTTAACTATTGTAAATGTAGGAAAAAGTTTTATTACGTTGTAGTATTATTATTGTGTTTAAAAGTCTGGATCTTACTTTACAACTTTCAAGATGGTAGGTTAGCACGAACTAATAGATATTTTTACATCACAGTCTTTGAAACAGCTCTTACGTAGTCTTTGCCTAAGGTCAGTAACAATAATCTGCAATTATTATATTTTCACGCTAGGGTAGGTACGATGTAGGCAGAGACCACCAAGTGCCTAATATCGCTATCTATACACGCCTCACGTGCTCCTTCTACATTCGTCACCAGTCGCATCGTGTGGGGTATCCACATTATCATTCTTTCATCAGCTATTCTCTCAATATGCCCGAATCATCGCAGCTTTTACACCAATAGTCTCCCTTATACAGATAAACCATATACCCGATACATCCAAAGTCGAGCAGGGCTATCATTGCTACATTTTACAGGTCGCTATGTTACATCATTTCTGGGCCACAAACATCTTAGAAAATAATTACATTTGTATTTATTTATGCAACTCTCATAATAACTTCATGTATATACAAATACTTCAATGTATTGTATACACCTGTACATTTGGCGTCGACAGACGAGTTTTTTGAATAACGTTCACACAAGTTACGTTAAATATTGACCATTGTTAAGATAATCAATGACAAGCGAACGTACTGGATGAATATTTGGCCAAGTTTCGTAGCACAGGGTATCCTCGGGGCATTTGGCTCGGGGAAGTGTATGATAATTTTGGCCGTAAAATGATAATGGCCGCAGATGCGGCGGGCGCGGGACGCTGCGAGCCCGCCTCGCCTTGTTCTCTTACGGCTTCATCGGCCCGGCCACACCATGCGCCACCCACGCTCTACACTTGGAAACTCATACTGATCAAATATATAACCATACGCATAGTTCGCAGTTCTGTGTAATGTGTTTATTAATACTTGAAAATGTTGCGATCTTTGAAATATGTAATGTGATCTACAAAATATTGCACGAATAGAGGTTTGGCTTTATATTGTGGAGAAAGCTAATATTTAAATATTAAATGTGTTATCATATAAACTAAAAACGGAGTTGTTTAAGACACATTGTTTGGTTTAATATTTTCAGAAGTCTAGGTAATTACCTAGTAACTAACACAATAAATCCTCCAAAATTCCTCCCGGGCCTCTTCTGACTGACAGAGGAGGGGTTTAGTTACTTAACGAAGTGTCCAATTATATTTGCCAATAAAATATAAGTGATCGCTCGACAATCGAGACGGCTAGCTTTGTTTAATAGTGTCAAGTTAATAATAATATTAGTTCGGGGTTTTAAAGATGGGTAATAGTACCACTATGGATTAACACTTTGCATCTTGTAACGAGACCTATATCTAATAATGTTAAAAAAAAGTTAATCACGCCTGTAATGCCCGAAGAGGTAGGCAGAGGAATGTAGAACATTCCCACGTTTCACCAGTTACTTTTACGTCCCACTATGGAATAGGTGGTGAGCCTATTGCCATGCATTGAGCATATATCCAGACTCCGAGCCACTATTAGAAAATCGAAATTAGAAAATTTTAGTAGTGCCCGACCCGGGATTTCAATCCAGGACATTCTAATCTGCAGTCGCGCTTGCAGCTAACACGACCAACGAGGCAGTCAAAGTCAAAACAATTTATTCTTTAGTGAAATCCACATCTAAATCAAGTAACTACGCAACATTAGCGAAAAGAGCGCGACATAAACGGACAGCCATACAGTTACGAGTTATAATATCATACTTATGATGTAGTATTTAATTCAGTCTCCACGACAAACATCGACATAAGTGGGCACAGAAAATCTTTGAAATCGTTCCGCGTATTGAAAGTGGAAAAGCATATAGATTGGACGCTTCACGGCAATATTATAAAACAAAGGCGTCGACATCTATCGATGACTCTGGTAATAAAACATGTGATTACACATTCTCATCAAGGTTCTTTCTTCCACATGCTTTGACGGCGCAGAACGAGATTGTTTTCAAAGGCGGAAATAATTATTCGCAATGCTGGGTTCCTCGTTCTATTTTTTAATTATTGGAAATTGATGCCATATGATACAATACTAATCGGGCGCCCGAAAATATCTCAGGACAAGGTTTAATATTGAAATGATAAAAAATTTACAAATAAGGTTTTTCAATACAAAAGAGGTAGAGGTTTTGAATTTAAGTTTGTACATACATAGGGATAATTATTTTATTAAAATTATAATTTTTAGCAGATACATAAAGAACGCCAAGTTACTAGTATATTTTTATTGAAGATTTGATGTGCTTCTGCAACACTCAAAACTCTTTATAAACGCACGTCGGTTTCAGAGTTTTTCGGTTTTTTTATACTGGAAGCTCTAATTCTGTACGGGACGAAGCATGATGATGCTATAATAAATTATTTCTTCTAGACGATAATGAAAAAAACGAATTCAGATAACATTTTGCTAGCGCTAACAATATATACAGAAGTTAAGATTAATATTTCATTCGTAACTTTATAGTTAGTCTTGACAAAGATGACAACTATATGTCTTCTAACTAATTATGACTTATGGTTTACCAGTTTCGTTAAACGATTCCCTTTAAAATTTCTCCATCCATACAGACAACGAAAATGTAATAATAGTTGTTTGAAGTTTCGCTACTAAACATTCAATATAATAAATAATAGCTAAATCCACAGGTGTCGGCTCAATGGCTACCGGAGCCGAAAGAACCGGCAACGCTTTGATTTTTTTGTATGAAAAAGATTTAAAGATTCCTTGTCACATTCAGTCCTTTATTGCCTTACCTTTAAAATTTAAACGGTTGGGATGAACACGTGAATAAGCTGCTAGTAATGTTTTGTCTGTGAAATATAAAAAAGTTTGATTAAACATTTCTAAAGTAGCTCACCGTAATCTTAGTCTGAATGTATGTATCGAATACATTATGTAATTATAGTGAAATATAGGTTATGGAGCCATATTCCTTTTAAATCTGACAAATGCTTTGGCAACTATTTTAGTGTTAATGTTCATTGTCGATGTTGGCCATTAATTCTGGCATCCATTTTTTTTTATTTCAATCCTAGTATATTTATAAACAATAGTGTTACCGTCACTCAATGTCATATTGTAATAAAGTTATTTCAGTGTTTAAGTAGGTTTTGAGATCCACGGAACCACAGTTATTTACGATTTTAAGTTAATTTATGCTTAACTTCTCCAAATACAATATAAAAGGTAAGCGACTTTATAAATGCGCCGTTGTTTGGCAGTCAGTCGGCGCGCGCATGCGCTGTGCGTTTGACGCGTAGTTAGTTTGACATTTTTCTGTGTGTAGCTTTGACGTTTCGTAATATCGGCGTAATCAGTTACTTCAGATATAAATTTTTATAGTGTTTTATAAAAATAAATTAATAACAATGGAACGAAATGAACGTAAAGCGAACTCTCGTACGCATTCAATAACTCTTGACCGTGATTCTACTTTTATTTTGCGAAAATTAGTCTTGGATTTCCTGATACTGTTTTGCGGTAAGTAAAAGGCATTGTTTATTCTGTTTCTACAACCGGCTTATTGTATAAAAACGTGTCCTTATTATATCTCTATATATTCAAATGTGGTACTAAATAATTTAATCGTATTTTTCATCAATACCAGAACTAAATTACATAGTGATTCGTTCAATTTTAATAAATACTTTAAATATTATTCACGACTAGCGTACCCCTGTTATTTCTTTGGCAAAAAAATAATGAAAATTACCGAAATATTTTGAATCCGTATTACAATTTATCAACATATTACGGTATATTAATAAAAACACATTTTTTTATTTTTATCTCAAGTGATATAAACACCTACTTACTAATTTGTAATACTATCATGAATTGTATGATTATCTTGTAGGATGTGTGTAGGTTGCTAATGTTGCAAAATATTAATATGTAGGACAGGAATTGTTTCATCAGAATGTTTGTAGGTCAGTCACTATTTTAATTGCTAGTTGTTGATACATATATTATATTTATATAAAGAACTTGTCAATATTTTTTTGTCATATTATTTTTTAACCCTTGATTCACCTGATAATAGTGGACAATTGTTATCATACATACATACATGCCTATGAGGTGCCATATGGGGTATGCAGTAAGATCAGAGTGCCAAATATCTTTATCCTTACAGAGCTGCTGTACTTCTATCACATGCATCACTCTCTTCATACATTGTAATTGCCATCATATGTAAGATTTATTTCAATACTTGTTGTCTAAAAATAAAAATAAAAAATTCACTCAGTTAAAATATCATAATTGATGACCACAAACTGTTAGAAAAAGTCATGATTATATGAAAGACACTAAACACTAAAAATTAAACATCACATTGATATAACTATTTCAAATAATGTAATAAGTACCCATTGTATGTTATTATTTAACATATATAACTAACAGCAATTAGGTACATGATTTATGTATGACTATGAGTTTAAATCAAAAAATAATTACAATGCTTGATCATTAATTGCCATAATTTTGGGAACTCACCTAACATTATAAAATCACTCATTAGCATACAGTTTTGTAATTACAATCTACCAAGTCAAAGGAACTATAGTGATCATTATGTTTTTTTCTCTATAATTGACAAAATTTACTGAATGTGTCTGATATGTGATACAAATTGATGTTCACAGCCTTTTAATGGGAAAAATATATAAGTAATCATATAGTAATATTTAGTATGGTTATTAACCGATGGATAAATTGTATACCGAACAAAATACATTTGAATGTTCCATGACTTATTGTGGTGCACTAAGTATGCATATGTATGTATATATTATTTTAAAGTAAAAACTATGATATTGTCCCTTGAATCATTAACATCACGGTTTTGGAGTAGATTCTGATAAATTTGTGTACAAATGAGATGGTGAGTGGATACCATTAAGACATTACACAATTTTCTATTGTACATTTGTTGTTATGTAGCAAAATATTTGCCGTTTTAACGCCAACAAATTAGCAAAGTACACAGACTGAGTTACAAAATCGCCACTTCTCAGACAGTAAGGTATGCATTAACGAAGTTTACACTCCCGCATTAGCGCGCATCCGATGTTGCGGTTCCCAGGCGCACAGAGGGCGCATTGACGCTTTAAGTGCACGCCTTTCATCGCCCATGGACGACCCCATCCTTTTAATCTACATGCTGGTGAATTTGTTGACTCGGTTTTGGATAAAATGATTTGAGTCCCAAATGTTTTGGATAATATTAATTTATATATGCCTGAAATAATGAGGATAGTAATGATTTTTTTAATGGTACATGCATACATATTCTCACACCCAATCCCTTGCGGGGTAGGCCGAGAGCACAGAGTGCCAAATGTCTCTATTCTTGCACACCTGTCATGCCTGTATACACTGTAAATTGTAGACTGCCTCGTTGGTCTTGTTGGTTGGAAGCGCAACTGCCGATCAAGAGGTCCTGGGATCGATTAGCGGGTCGAGCACTATAGAATTTTTCTAATTTAAATTTTCTAATAGTGGCTCGGAGTCTGGATTTGTGCCCGGTGTATGGCAATAGGCTCACCACCTATTCCATAGTGGGACATATACGTTACTGGTGAAGTGTGGTAGTGTACTACACTCTTCTGCCTACCTCTTCGGGGATAATAGGCATGACGTTACGATGTTACGTATGTTTAAATTACATACATACTTGGGACCCTCAAATTAATTTGTAGCATGTGCCATTTGTCACTTATCAATTATTCTAAGGAATGTAGTTATATGTTCGTTCAGCGTATTATTTACGTAGGTCGATGATAATGATGAAGATTATTTACATTTTCTGAAGAAAAAAAAATTTATAAATATGTATGAACAAAATTTTTGTAAATAGTATGTAATAAGTAGTACCTAAATATTATGTCGCGGTAATAATTGCCAACCCTGTATGTAAAATTCGGTCGAGAATAAAACCCCTTGAATTAATTGGTTGATATTTTTGTGTGATTCTGTATCGTTACAATCCGTTTGATGACGCTTGTAGCAATTGAAACACTTCAAGAATGGTTTATTATATTTACACGCTACCCGTAACAATCGTGAACAGATGTTCGAATATTTCAAACAAAATGTCACTTTTACAGTTGAATATATTTCGTCGACTTGCGTATTGCCTATCCATCTAAAAATAAATTGTTTCAATTTCCAGTTCGTCACTGTTAAGATTTTTTTGTTAAATGCCGCTTAGTTTTATGTCGAAATTGTGTGTCATGTCCATTTCTCCAATCATCCAAGCACAAATGTCTGTCAATATGATGGCATGAATGTAAAAACATCAAACGTTAGGCCTGTTAGAATGAGAACAGTTGGCGTGAGATTGAGGTTGGTCACACATCGCAGTGACTTATTAGCTATTTGGATGAGGGGGATACCCAAATGATATCGGCGTCAGGACAACGAACGCAGGATGTGAACGGCTCACGCTCAGTACCCTCAACCGCCAAACAAAGTGGCATGGCAGGCAGGTAATTGCGCCGCTGTCAAAACATCCGACGCGCCCGCGACCTGTCAGATTAGCCGTATCCGTTAAAAAGGCTTTATGATTCGCCTGACAGGATGCCCCTGGATGGGAATTAAAAATATAAGCCGCGGAATGATAGGCCGTCCCACGATGTGACAGAAACCTGTCTGTTTTTAATATCTTATATGTTTAATATGTTGCATTCGCCACTTCGATCCGCTCATTCATATTTCTGGTTCGGCTTTCTGTCGAGAAGTTATATCACGGTGCGTTAATGCAGCGTCCATAAGGAGTATGTTATACGTATTAATATGTAGGAATGCTCTCCAGTTCAATGGTAACACCGTTCTCTACGTTTTGTTCTCTAACAATGTTTTAATCAAAAAATAAGCCTCAAACTATATTCTTGTAAGGTTTCAGTGACCTGCTCACCAGAGGCTATAAAAATACATATTAAAATATAGGGCTGACCTTAATCTTTAAAACTTAATGTCAAGGAAGATTTAAAATTAGATTTGTATGTTGCAGTGTCTTTTATATACGTAGAAGTTTTATGGCTATTTAATCAAAGTTATATTGACTTTATACCGCTTAATTAACGCGTAACATCACGTCAGTCTGTTTATTTTGAGACTCATCCAAAATCTTCATCAGCTCTCGCTGGTCACGATGTATCCAAATGGAAAGGAAACGTGCAAGCCTTTTAACATCACGAAAGACCGCCACGAAACCCTCATTGACAAACAATAGCACACGTTTCTTATTTGTTTTCTTTATTCATTGACATTCATTAAGAAAAGATTATAAAGACATTTACATTCAGAACGTAACGCACTCATCACCAAAACTTACGATTCATTAATTCGACCATCGATTGTACTTTAACACACTCAACGTTTAAGTACCATTTAAATATCTTAAGTGTGTGCCGTGTGGGGACCAAACGACTTCTTTATCTTTACGGTCGCACCGTGTTGCGTCTTAGATGATTAGCGGCAGGACTTCTTTTCGAAGCGGCCGTTCAAAGAGCAACCACCTGTAGACGAGATACTCTTCAGACATGTTATGTCTAATATTATCTATGCACTCTCATTTGAATTTAGGACGCTAAGTAGCGAAATTGTATTTGGTTGAAATAAGTTTTAAATTAGCGGCATATCAATGTTAGTTCAGTTGGGTCGCGTGGTATAGTTGAAATGCAATTGTTCACCGTCGTGTTGCTAAACAGAATTGTGGGAAATATCGTAACGTTGTAATACGTTACGGGCAGTTATATTTTTGACAATAACAATTGCTAAGGCAACAGTACCCTTTTTATATTAAAATTTTATAGATTTTTACTAGTAATATCATCAAAAACAAGGCAAACAATGTTATTCTTGAAATATCATTTTACTTTTGTGAATGTTTTTATTCCATTGATACATGTTTCTCATTTGCGTGTAGTCATTATGATATTTCTTTCGCAATTCATTAATCACGTGAACAGCATGATTAAGTTGTATTATCATTTCGGAAATGATAATGGCAATAGTGTGACTATTTGGGGGCTCGTCGATGTTTTGGTGCTGAGTAATGCGATTACAGTTTAATCACTACCTATGCTACGATTGTCGAT
>DWDU01002572.1:0-12595 GCA_018245575.1 Jemadia suekentonmiller
CTGCAATAGCCTGATGATAATGTTGAAGCACGCCGGCAGAGTTCTCCTTCAAAGCAGGCCTTGCATTGGCTATTCCTCGGGTATTGCGAATGATTATAGTTACCTTTTTTAGGAGTAAATGTTTTACTTTTTTTCGAGTCGATGTTTTTTTGTCAGCTTAAGGTCTGCAGGTTTCCCCATGTTTTCCTTTACCGTTATAGCAAATGACATTTAATCTTAAAACTTCGCACTTATTCCTGTTTTTCGTTGTAAAGTTGTAATATGGCGTATGGAGCATCAAAGCGAACATTGTCTCGGTCGGTCTTCTTGTGATCTGCAGCGTTGTCGTGTATAAATTTGTACTAATAACAAGTACAAAGTCAGCACTTACGTACGTATATGTACAAGGCGACTAAGGAGTCCTTAGGACTAAGGACTAGGAGACTAAGGACATTGTGGATTTGTTATATCTCAGTAACATTTTGTAGGACTTCACTCTTCTGCTTATCTCTTCGGGATTTACAGGCGTGATTTTTTAATTTGTTATGATAATAGTTCTTATACGACAAGATTGTTGTAATTACAACATACGTACATAAATACATATCCATTAAATTTAAGTATTCCTCTTATCAGCAATTACATCTTGCTATGTCAGATTGTCATGTCATGTCACGTCACGTCATGTCATGTCACGTTTAGTCATGTCAAGTATAGTCATGTTTCTTGATCACTAAATTCAAACGTTAATGATTGTCATAATTCGTCTCAACGTTCTGTTCGTTTAAGAGTAGAATACACTAAGGTTTTGTTTAGAACGATCGAATAAAGTATTATTGGGTTTTTTTAATTCAAAATTCCCAGTATTGGCTCGGAGTCCGGATTTCTGCCCAGTGCATGACATTAAGTTCACTTCGTATACCAAAGAACGTATACATGCATAACTTGTGACAATATGAGAAACTAATACACTCATTCCTACTGCTTTGGAGGAATACAGAATTGACGTTATGTTAAGCAAACCTTTTTTCATTGAACAAACAAAATATTAAAGAGATTAGTTCCTTTTTATCTCTTATTATCCGCCAAGTTTTTTCACCTTTGTACTAGCTTTGTAAGACACCGAGAGCTCACAGGGGAGTTTGTTTAAAAGAGAATAAAACGTTCTTTTAATATTCTTACTCGTTAACATTCAATCTTTTACATTTTCATGACAATGGTTGTATGGGGATAGGGGATTGTATTGAACTCAATAAAACCTTTACATATCAATGGCTGTTTGTATTCTTTCTTGGTTCTTTGTTACATTATACGGTCATGCCAGGTCAAGGACTCACCTGGTAGCGACATTAGGTTGGCATGGGTAATGGATAGGCAAAGAGCATGGAGTGAGAAATATCTCTAACCTGACCTGCCCCTCTCTTCTGCCAGGATACAATGTGTCGTACGAGGCGACCAAACACGGCGCTGGTAGGTTGCGATATGGCGCTGTCTGGCCGCCTATCGGCTTATGCTGCAAGTGGAGTAAAAATAATCAATTTTAAAAAAGAACTATTCATTTACGAATAAAAAAGAACAGTTTTAATAAATTATTAGTATGACATGTGATTATATATAACAGGTATATTTAGCAAGTAACAGATATATGATGGTGACTGGTAATAGGGTCAGTCCCTATTCTATGGAATGTACAACGTAAAGTAAGCGTGCAAATGTGCTACACTCATCTGCCTACACCTTCGGGGAAATACATGCGTGATGTTACATTATGTTTAAGCATGATAAAGCATTTTACAACACGTACAGGAAAATCATATCATACACCATTAGGAACATACAGTTCATTTTCATCAGAAATTCACTAAAATACTCCAATTTAATTACCTGCATTTAAATCTCTGCACAAAACGCTCGCCAGCAACATGAAAACGCTGAAGTGACTTTTGAAAACGACGGGGCCACGATCGTTGAATGAATTTAAAAATAGCAGGTAAATGATAAACAGACAAAGAATAAACAGCCGGTAGCGAGGCCAGGCATTTGTGCCATGGAAGGAGAGTAGAGCTGATTAATTAATTTGTCTGTGTGCTTCATGATGAGTGGCACTGCTGGTTGCAGCTCTGCCACTGCAGTATTTCTGTTATAACACAACGGCCGTATTATCCGTGCAATACCATGCAATTGTGTGTGTGAGCCTGTTACCGTATTGGCCAAAAATCCAAGCTCTGAGCTACTTCTGGATATTTCTTGTTAGAAAAAGCCAATAATATAGGGCCCGGGGATCAAATCCGGCTCCTCTGGCACATCAGTCGCCCTTGCAACCTCTAGACCAATGTGGCAGCCACTGCAATTCTTTTCATTTCCCACATAATGTAAGAGGTAACTCACCACTTATGGAAGATCTGGTATAAACCAGAACTTCTTTACTTGAACTTCAAACATCTTAATGGGGGAAGTCGGAGGCGGATATTCAGGATATTCGATGTTTTGTGCATTGCAACCGTGTTCAAGTTTTCCCCTTCAAGATTTTTACTCATGTATTATTATTATATGACCACTACAGATCCAAGACAGGGTAGGCAGACGGAACCAAGTGTCACATATTTGTATCCTCACAGACCTAGCGTGCTCCTGAATTAATCACTCTCTTCATACGATACAGGCACGTCGCTTTCGAAAACTTCTGACTCCCCACGTACGTAACTTTAGAGCACCAGTCATTTGGTGATCCAGTGGTTTCTTAGTAGTAGCCCGTAAACAATGAACGAGACAGAAAATGTAATATGTAAAGCACTTGTGTTCAACGTTTATAAGGTAATTGAGAAAGTGGCACGCACGTAATTGGATTTTTAGGGTCGTTCTGAATAAACCGGCTTGAAGAGCAGAGCAGATTTTGTTCGTATTTAAAAAAGAACTGTAGCGTTATTCAATAAAGTTCATTTTTACATTTCAAGCATTCTCTTGCCACAAAGCAGACTTTACTGAAACGTGCTAAAATTATATTTTTAATACAAACAAAATCTGTTCTGCTGTTCTAGTCAATCAGTTTGAAAATATGCTGAGAATGCAATTAACTCCTTAAACAGAGAATCTAGCGGAGACATAATAAAGTTGGCGATATGATGTAAGTTGCCAACGTTCGAAAGGAGAATGTTTATTAAATGCCTTATGAACTTTAAAGCCTATAATTAGACAAGTATAAGTTCTGAGAAGTATTTGCTTTCAAGACACTGAGAAATCTAATCTGCCTACTTAGATTTTCCGTTGCCTTCACAACTGTTTTTAGAAATGTTTGCCAAGACACAAATATGTGAGGTACTGACAAAAACATGTCTCGTTAGGCATCTTGTTGACCGATCATAAAAACGACGGGAGCTAGTCGCACGCAACTTTGTTTAAGAGCGAACCAAAACAATGTTTCATCTGTTATTTCGTTTTATACGCGATTGTACAAATTCAAATTATAATAATTTTATTCATTACTGTTGCTCGAAATGTGGTAGATCGAGAGAAAAAATATGTTCTTACTACGTAGATACAAGTTAAAGCAGATACACGGATGACTAATATCACTTTAGAATATTAAAAAGGACTTTTAATCAGAAAGAAACAACCATGATAAATGTGAAAGAGGTACGACAGGTGTGCAAGAATAGAGATATTTGGCACCCTGTGCTCTCTGCCTACCCCCAAGGGACCTGGGAGATGATATGTAAGAAAGAACCAGATGGTAAACAAACTTGCGAATCACTTAAAAGCAGTGTAAACGTGTACGTAACTTCGAATATACTTTGTGTAGTTTTAAACAAAGTTAGGAACTTGCAAGCATTAATAAAATAAAGTGTCATGTTACTTAATGTACGTAGATGTCTATACTTTACGTTTACGTTTGTACGTCTCGTGTGAGGACGTGACGTAAGAGCCGAAGTTCGATAAGAACGCAGGGCTCTGGAGGTCGTAAATGTAGGGACGGACGCGTAATAGCCCCCCGTCTGGAGGTAATAGGGGCCGCAACTTGAAGCCAGCCGTATTATTAACATTGGGGATACTGAGTTGAAGATAAGATTCGAGTGGAGAATGGGAAAATTTGGGAGAAAAGAAAATGTGCCGGTTTTTGTTAAATGTACTCGTATATATTACAAATTGTATCTGATCGATCTGAAGGTTCTTCTTACCTTTTACCGCTATAAGATCTTAAGTCTTATAGAACAAAAGTAATTGCAGTTCATATGTGAATGTAACATACTATTGCATGATGTCGCTTATTTGAAGGTCAACTAGTCAAGCTCAATTAAATGGCGAGTTAAAATATTTGCCACAAGTTTTATAAGGCATTCATACATACCGAACGTTTCTTATTAATTGTCTCGTGGCTAGTAGTGATAACTATAGTCAGCCTCAGTAGGTCTGCTATGGTCGTAATTGGTCCAAGATTATATCCATCTACATCCCTATGAAATAAAAATAAGTAATAATCCTTCTATGTTAGTGAAATTTAGAATTAGTAAATTAATGTTCAGAATACGCTCACCGCCTATTCCATTATCGGACGTAAACGCAACTGGGGAAACGGGAAACGTGGGAGTGTACTACACTCTAGTTCCCACCTCTTCGGGGATTGCTGGCGTGATGTTTTGTAGAATCAATGAGAAATCAAACTTTTTCAATAACCATAGTTCATGTGTTGTGATGTAACGATAACGGTTAGCCATAATAGATCTGCTACGGTCATGTTGTAGGTTCCATTCAACTCGCGACTCCACGAAATAGAAATTAACAATAATTGTTTATTGCTAGTGAAATTTACAATCAGTGAGATCGAAGATGCATGAAATTACATTCTAAAATTCGTCAGATTCCTGGGCATTAGTATAAAGTTCGGTCACTTCCGGTAACAAAATGTGGTCAAAGTGAATCATCGCTGCAATGATGTTCATAATATGACGAAGAAACTTGAAATAAAGCCCAAGGGTGACTGATTATGAACTCACAGTCAGTATTCACAGATGGAAAGCAATGGAGGCCGAACGAAGCAGGTACAATTTGGAATAAACGTAAAAAAAGTAACATCACGAGGCTATTGAGCGAGGGCGAGTTAGGGGAACGTAATTTAAGTGTAGGGAGGTTTACGAACGTTCAAAAGTTTAGATGGGTATGTAATTGTAGTTACTTTCTAGTTCAAATCTCTGGTGTACCTACCTATTTATGATTTAACTGATTGTGTTTTAATACATTTTGTATGATTTTTCAATTCACTCAGCTATATCTCTTAACTATATAATTATCATTATCAAAATATGTAGTATGTAACATAGAGGAATCAGCGGATATGATGCAGTCAAATATAGTCTGAGTAATTAAAGAATATCGTTGCCGGCATTGAGCGTGAGCAAATGAAACAACGAACGAACCGTTCACTCACTCGTTCTGCAAAATTGAAGCTTATAACGTCTCCGTACGTTTATGATTGGTAATAAAAATACCGTTCATTCGATTTGTAAACATTGTAGTCATTTGAAAAATTAACAATCTTTGTAAGTCAGGGGTTGTCACATTATAAATGTAAAATTGGGAGCTTGTAAAATTGATGAAAAATTTAATAATGACTGTTTACCAAACTAATGGAAAAATAAAATGAATAAGAAATGATATTATTGGATACCTATTAAATGAATTTTTATTGTCTGTCGAATTTTATTAGTTATACTATAGCTATAATAAAGTACTTATTGTTATCATTTTTGGCTTACATTGTCTTTATTACATAGCGAACTTAGTGCCAATTCTCCCTCTTTCAGTCAATACCGCTGATGATAAAAATTTCGAGTACGCATTATAATATATACAATCGTGTATTATATTAAATGTCATCTTCTTCTTCTTCGTCGAGTTGATAGTTGATCGCGAATGATCAGACATCGTGGTGAAAGGATTAGTCGCTATGTCCAGGGTGCGCCCGGCAGTGTATGTTCTTACTTAAGGAGACATAATCGCCACTCGGGGAGGGTCCTTTCAAGCATCCCCATATGAATGTACCCCATGCAAATGTCATATTCAATTTATTCATCCATTTTTTTATAAACAAATTTATGGAACAATTATTTCATTTACAATTTATACATATAACGTGACTTTTAAATCACATATCGGTAAATCTATTATGAAACAGATATCTAGGAACATAGTAATCTTGTTATATTTATATTTCCGTATAAAAAGCCTTCGGTACTCGACAGTGAAGCCATTCATACTGTCTTGCGTAAAAAATTACCGAAGAGAAGTGACTGTCCGCGTGGGGATTAGGTCATCTACACGCGCTCACATGACTTAGGTGCTGTAGGGTTGATAAACCACAAATCCGTTTTGTTTTATGTTTTGTAATACAACATCACGCCTGTATTTGCCCGTAGGGGTCGGCAGAGGAATGCGGTACTCCCACGTTTTACTTATTAGCTTCACGTCCAACTGTGGCATAAATGGTGAACCTGACCTAATAAGTTCAAAATAATCTTTAAACATCATTTTTACAGAGTATAATACGTTTTTACAGATAAGTGTATTTTAATTGAATATTGTTGGACGTTTTACAATCTTTTTATCACATCCGTTAATGAGAACGAATGATTCACAATACTGATGTCTCTAAAACTGCTCGTGGATTTTTTCTCATGTACGAGTAACTACCTGTAAGGAGGCTGAAATCGTGCGATATCTGCACGCAACTCAACAATAGAACATTGAATGAATATAAAAACTTTGTTGTTTGTTTTCTTACAGTTTCCTTCGCTCAATCAAACTCTACTCGCTATCACTTTCCAGTGTGACATTGTCATGTTCACAGATTAATTGACATGTGACTCGAGATATTGGAAATATAATGTATGGAATAGTGAAAAAGCAGTAAGAGCTTAGTGGTTTGAAAATCGATCTCTCACTCAGGGAGCCGGGATGCCAACCTTACTAAATGTGCGTTTTAAGATTAAATACATTACAACACATATCACTTGCTATAACGGTGATAGAAAACATCGTGACCTCAGAATTCTTTAAAAAATGTTGTTCCTTAAAGCGTGTGAAGTCTGCCAACCCGCAATTGGCCAGCGTGGTGAGACTATAGTATTAACTCACTCACTCTGAGAGGAGACCCGTGCACACCCGTGTAGACAGTGGAACGACAAACACGGTTGAAAAAAAATTTATGAGTCTGTATTTGAACCTAGTTCATACCAATGATTCATCCTGTATTCCAAGGCGGAGCGTGGTGAAACGTGGGAGTGTACTACACTTTACCAACCTCTTCGGGGACTACAGGCTTGATGTTACGGTTTAATTAAAAAGCAATCCCATCCTTGGGATATTAAACGAATAAACAATTATTACAAATAATTGTTTATCTGTTTAATATGTCTTATAAATGAATGAGAAATACGCTTCACACTGAGAGCACGAATGCAAGTACTACCTTTACACAAGGGTGTATTAAATTAAAAACCAATAAATTACGGCGTGGAGACAACCCTAACAATTCACGCTCGTCTGACTGTTATCGTGTATGGACGTCGCTAATTCTTAAAACAACTTAAACTTGGTTGTTATATAGAATGAATGGACCTGTATATTGCTATCTGATGAGTAAGTTGTCCATGTTTGCGGAAACTATGAATCTATGACTGTCCTGTGGATAAATATATTTATATTTAAATTACATTCATTTATTTATTCTTTGTTACTGGTAACAAAGAGTTGACTTTATGATAATTGATATTTTCTACTAGTCACCCCAGGTGTTTATGACAAGTTAGAGTAGGCACCTAATTCACTTAAAGACGTATCGGCTAAACTCAAGTAGGTATATGTTTTCGGGATAGTTCGACTAGTTTCGGATTTGTTCGAAGTCATTCTTCACAAGCTCCTGACGAAAAATCGAACATCACTCATCAACAGTTTTATAATCATTATGTATTGAGCCGGTTTGACTCACGTGTTTTTTCGGGGTGACGACTAGTTTTGGACCTACCTATACGAAGTCCTTCATGAGCTCCCAATCGTAACCATGTTTATAAGTACACTCACGAAACTTTTAATAGTAAAAAAAAGATATTAAAGTTTAATTAAAGATATTATATACATCTGCCTTTGTTATCAGGTTTATTTTTGGAATTCACTATCAATTTGTCCATTTTCCTTGTTGTTTAATTTCTGTTTATGTCAAGCTAAAAAGTTACATTAATATTATCAATTTCCTTGTATATAAATTATATCATTGTTTAGACCTTTAACTCGTAGATTAAGAGGAATGCAACCAATTTTTATTTGAACTCCGACGTATTAAAAATTTAATACGAATACTATGAATTGGTCGCACTTTTGTTTTGGACTAATTCCTAGTAACTAAAGTTTGAATATAAATTATATTTACTGCGTAAAATTGTCGGCCGATATACGAACTGCATAATTATTTGTTTTCTTTATAATATAAAAATACACGTCCTGTTGAACGAAGGGATATATTCCGGAAGGTGTCTCTCATCTCGTAACCGATCAGACGAGATGAAAGGGCATTAAATATAGCTGTAAGGAAACGCTTGACGACGCGTCTTCATATACTGTTTGAAAATATGCTGTGCTATAACTTTAATACATTAGTATTATATTTAATATAAATTAGAATTAAATAATATTAATTGGGAATGTGTTTTTTATTTTTTTCAATTTCTCACTTTTATGCTTTTATTCCAAGATTTGACCGTACATGTTTTGTTTTTATTTTATTTTGCTCAATTCACATTTCTTTTTTTGCAGGAGCTGATCGTTTAGCAAGTTCTGTTTTGCCACGAGTTATTTTAAGTTTCCTTCATGGTAGCCACTTGTAAGTTTTTTTTGTTTCCGGTCACTAATATCTTTTTTGTTTGCTTTTATTTACTAACTGTAAATTTTGCATATTGTAAAACAATGATAAAATTTTACACCGATTGCGTTTTTGTAATTTTACCAAAATTATTTTCATGGGGATAACTATTTGACAGCTGACATTAGCGCTGACGTTTGTCACTGGTGGTATTACTAATATAAAGCATTTGACCGCTGCTATAAGCGTTGACATTTGTCACTGGTGATATTACTAACATAAATCATTTGACAGATGACAGCTGACATAAGTGCTGATTTTTGTCATTGGTGGTGTTAGTAACATAATACCTTCAGAATTTACAATAAGTGACCTTTTAATTGAAATGCATGAAGTTTTGAAGTAAAGCCAAATGTGCATGTGTGTTACTAACAATTTGTACTAACGCTTCTGAGCATGAGACCCTACATAATACTGGCGTTACTTTTACATTAAAAAATTTAAAACTTATTTGAAGGTTTCATGGGAATTTAAAACTGCCATTTTCTAGCAAATGAAGAAGTTTCATCCAATTATTTTGTATGACCTCTAAGTCTCAAGATTTCTTAAATGTTTTATACATTAGAGGTGTCCTTTTTTAACGTCTTATTTTTAGTGTAGTATAACGTCATATTTTTAGTGAAGTATGAAGTGGTGATAATTTGAAGGTTTCATATTTATATGTGAACATTAATTAGAAAAATTGCAGTAAATTTTACTTAAAGTCCTTATCTATCAGCGAATGTTCTAGTTTCGTCTTATGTTTATAAATGATGGTGATTCCCGTAAGAAATACGACTGTGTTTTCATGGTTATACTTATAAAAACACGAATAAAAAAAATATAGTACATAATTACGTACTTGCTGCCTCGCAGCAAATATTATCACGTGCTGTGAAGCACCAATTTACTCATCAATGTGTCAAATTGAAATATACGCATGTTCTGATTTGGCTGTAGTAATAACAATAGACATGTTCTGATTTGGCTGTAGTAATAATAATGTAGTAAGTACAATGTCTCCTAATTTCATTGCACAATTGTCATTTGTATATTTAACAGGTTTCCAAATGCAATAATGTAATGTGTGGTTTCGAAAATTGTTCTCGAGTTAACCGCGTTTAACCGCGTCCTGCACGTGACACGGCGGAGAAATAATTTTAGTGTCGCTGAATAAAATTAAAAGTGGAAAATGTAATGCATTTAGTTTGAATTAAAAATTACTAACGAAAGTGAATAAAAAAAGGAGTGGGCATGATTAATACATTTAATTTTCGTAACACAAACGTGCAGTGGTTTCAATCGGCTGTATAACTAACATAAAAATGTTAAGATTAAATTCAAATTCAAATGTCATTTATTCAAAATTGGGTCATTAGAGCACTTTTTGTACGTCAAAACGATGCTACCACCGCTTCGGAAGATGCTCCGCTATTTAAATTTTGAATGTATATGTATATACGTAACAAATATACCATCGTATATATATTAGAAAAGTATTTAGACGCGAATAAACGTATAATAAAATGCGCCTTTATTTATTTTGGCGCGAACTGAAGAGATCTTGAATAAACGCAAGTATGTTTTGGCGCGAATTGCATTGTGGTACTCGGAAATTTTAAAAATACCTACGTCTCTGGTCAAGTCTGTTGTCTGTGTAAAAGATTAGCGCAATGGAAATATAATTCAATGTTAAATGAAAGTGTTGGGCGCGAAGAAGGTTAAACAAGAATATAAGTCGGTTTTGGCGCGAATTGGGAAGCGTTCTATGTAGGAATAAAAAATGACAACTTTATTTATCAATTCTTTTGTCATCATAAATCTTTATTCTGTTAAAAGATATGTGCGGTTAAAGATTAGCGCCATAGAGTTATGTTGGAATTTAGAAGAAAATATATTCTGACAATATGTTGTATTCAGCGGTGGGCTTAGATTGGTTTAGAAATCACCTTGCTACTTCCGGGGTCCACAATTAAAATTCATATTTACATCACAATAAAATTAAATGTTGTCTACCTAATATGGTTGGTAATTTTGTCGCAGTCGCCGACAAAAACAGAACAGTAAAATAAGTAAAAAAAACAATAATTCATTTACTTATGTCTAAACTTTAGAGAAAAAAAATCTCCGTTTTCACCTGAACAAATCTCCAGTCGCTTAGATACTGAATGTACAAATACATTATAAGAGCCAGTGTTCAAACGTAGACTTGTTAATATCTCATCGTCCTATCTCCGCGGAGTAAGCGGATGGAGAGGCGGTAATCCTCTACCGGACCAGCTCTGATAATCCTCTTAGGGGCAGTTCGCAGTCCGTTAGGGGAACGAGAGTACGTTTTGGAGCATAATAAAACCGTTCCCGAATGTAATGATCGTTACAAAGTTAGCGCGTACCTAATGGTCAATTGACTGTTACGTAAAAAAGTAACTTGACAATTATTTGTTATATGCTATAAATATTTTTATGTAATCAGTTCCATAGCCCTTCTAACTTTAAAAGCAGAAAATGTACAATAGAGTAATATGTTGTTTTATTTAAATTTTATAGTTAATTTATTTAAACTTTTTAAGGGGCTATAGGTAAGGGATACTTAATGCCTAATGACATTCTCTACCAGTCAACCCTGTGTGGCAGATAGAGCGCCGAAGATTTAATAGTCACAGATCTTGTATTCACAAATTTGGCAGAACTTTATGGTCGATATATTGATTATAAAACTTTAAAGCCTAGATTAAATAGGTGCCACTTGAAACAGCGCCGGGAAAAGGGATCAAGTGCCTACGCAGATGTATTGTGAATCATATAAATACGCGGCACGCAAATTTACAAGCACACTCACGCTATATGAGCCCGTAAAACTTTTTGGAGGTCGACGACCTGTGGGTATTATTACGGGTGAGTTATTCGCAATATACAAGAGTAAAATAACAAAAAAACTAGAAATTCACATAAAGCGAAGCATTTTAGATAAATAAACAACAGCAGAAGGAAATTAAATGTATTGTCTTCACATTTATAGTAAAAAATAGTTTGGCTGCGTTTGTGGTCGAGTGGTTGCAAGCGCTGCTGCTGATCAAGGTCCTGGATTCGAACTCCGGGTCCGGCAAAGTATAATAGAAATTTTCTATTCTGTCTGGATTTATGCACGATGTATGACCATAGATTCACTATTGCATGAGACGTATAAGACAACTGGAGAATTGTGTGAGTGTACTACACTACTCTGCTTTCCCTATCGAAGGAATACAGGCGTAATGTTATAATAGAAATATTAGGTACGTCTTATATTGCGAAGGCATTCATGAACTTCATTTATTCAGTGTAGTCTGTTAATAATGTTTCTAATGTTCATGAATAATGATGGCCCAGGTATAGAATTCATTAATCCGTGTCCATGATTCCGGATGAAAATACTAACGCGTCGGTCCGTACAAAAATTAAAAAAAAAAAATGATACTCTGTTCCACATTCAAAAGAATTTTTACGTGTGTGTACATTATAAATATAACATGTAAATTCAGGTCTGTAAAGTCGGCGTTGTTTGGCATTCAGTGTTCCCGTTGGGAACCTGGTGGGATGGTATAAAAACGTAAATACCAAACCCACCAAACCAAACCTTGATTTTATATTGCTACTATAAATTTTCATTCATGCTGATATCATTCAATCCATTAACGAGCACCGCAATCCATCATAATAGTGTATGAAGCTAAGACAGGACACGAGTGT